>CAJVRI010001323.1:4832500-5010000 GCA_911649635.1 Poeciliopsis gracilis
TTCCCGTCTCATCTCCCAACATCAAATCGAGTCGTTGGGAAGGGTGGGGGGTCCCGACCCCCGCCACGGCGAAGCACAAAACCTCCTGTGTTCATTTCCTGCCTGGAGCAAAAAGGGGGCGGGGGGGGATGAAACGGCCAAGGTTGTGTGTCTGAATGGGAAATGAATTTCCTGAAAGCAAAGGCACGCATGCCTTTCAAGAAAAAAAAACAAAACAAATAACAATAACAAAGGAGTTTGCACACCTTTAAAGGCGGGATCGAGCAGCGCTGTGGTCGAAACCACTGATTCATGTCCGTCACTCTTGGAAGACCAGCATGGGGATCTGCCGCTCCCAGCACTCTGGAGTCTTCCCTTCAGCAGGTTTTGGTGCAAATACTGCAGAGACAGTTTGCCCTCTGGTGGACACAACCAAATTGCACTTTAACATCGTTTGAACCATCCATTTAAAATGACAATTTAAAAAAAAAAAAGGTGGGCAATCAATTTATGTGCATAATGAAGAACAACTTTCTTTTCTTTAATGTTTCTTTCCGGCTTGACAACCTGAATGTTTTCTGTAATCGCAATACTTTTATCAATTGTACCTCCGGCTGCAGGAATAAAAAAATCAGTCCATTCATTTAAAAAAAAAACAAAAACAAAAAAAAAACCCGCGTACGGGGACGGCTTTTCAGAAAGCTCAAAATCATCTGCCTCCAGTCTCTTTATTAGCCCCCAGTTACCCAGTTGACTTCCCTGCAGCTGAGGCGTGAAACTCCTCCATGTTTGGGCCCGGCCTTCCACAAGCCTTCCTTCACGCAGCTGTGCTCGCAGCGTGAACAAACCCAGCCGGTTCTCCTCTTCTAACCCCCCAACGCCACGTCCCTCTCCTCTCCTCTCCTCTCCTCTCCTCTCCTCTCCTCTCCTCTCCTCTCCTCTCCTCTCCTCTCCTCTCCTCTCCTCTCCTCTCCTCTCCTCCTCTCCTCTCCTCTCCCTGCCTCCTCCTGTCGTCACCGCATGCCAGGCCACTTCCGTCCCTGAACTTCTTGCCACTGAAAAGTTTGACGAGTCATTTCATTCTCCGTAGGTTTTCCACACGTGTGAACATGTAAGATTGTTTTTTTTTTTGTTTGTTTTTTTAGAAATCGAAACAATTAGTGCTTAACTGGGAAGTTGGAAGGAAAAGATTACACGGCTCTCACTTTTTGTTTTCCAAATAAAACGGAGAATTAGGGCATGCGTTTGCAATTTGCCCCCTGAGTGCAAGCTTCGTCGAACCACATGTTGCTGCTCTTAAAGCGACGAGGAGTGCTCCTCTGACGTCTTCATGTGGTTTCGTTCAGCTGGAGCTCAGACTGCGTGTTGAGAGTCGTCGTCCTCCTCCTGCAATGGGAACCTCCGCTCTCGTATTCTGCAGACTTTATACAGGGTTGTTGTTTTGTTTTTGTTTTTTTTCCAGGCTCAAATTCTGTTTAGCTCAATTGATCCTTTCCATCAACTCTGATCAGTTGGTCATGAACAACATGCCATATGGCATCCTACATGACTACTGAGTAAACAAGATCCACATTTTTTTTCCAACAACATATATCTTTATATTCACATTTGTGTACTAATTAGGTAAGTTGAACTTTTTATGTTGGATTTCATTCAGGCAGACAAGCGTTGCATCAGAAAAGCACGAAAATACAAAGTCGCAGCACACGGAAAAATGTTGATTTTGTTTTGTTTTTCCAATTATAATTAGAAAATATCATAAACAACAAAACCATGCATGCCTTCATTTCCATTTCACAGTTGTGCACCAGTTCACGTTGGTCTGTTACACGAACCCGCAACGGAAAACACTGAAGTTTGACGTTCAAAACGTGACAAAATGCATAAGAGCTCCATGTGTAACGAATACTACTGCGAGACACTGCGTGTGCATTGACAATGGCTTTTGTTGCTCCAGTTCTCCCAAAATCAGTGGGGAGGGAAACGGACGCCAGGGGGCATCAGTGAGCTCAGATCAGCTGCTCGCTGCGCTGGTGGTTCGCGCCTGAAAACCTGTTTTCAGGGAATAAGATAATTTGCATAAAAGCTGAATTTGCTTAAAAATGAGACATAAATGAAGCTGCACTTCCCCTCCTCAGAGCTTCGCAAAGCATATTCTGGAGTCAAGAGTCAAACGCAGTAAATGCAATCAAAGGGATCTCTGCAGAAACACTGTAATCTGACTTTGTTGTTGTTGGCTTTTTTTTTTGTTTTCTTAATTTCTCCTCCCAGCAAATCCAGCTGTTGTCAGGGCAACGTGATGCAGCAGGAGCCAACAGCTGCTCTGAGTCTGAGGAAATTATTCAGCCAGTCTGGCAAACACCGCCCCCCCCCCACACACACACACACACACACACACACACGTTCAGAGCAGATGGGGAGGTTGGAGGAAGAAGTGATCACATTTAGCAACGTCACGTATGACTCCGGATTGAGTTTCAGCCAAATGCATCTGTCATGGCGTCTCTTAAGAAGCACGATTACCCTCTTCTCTGCAGGTCTGTAGGAGCGATGCTGAGGGCCTCGTTCGTCTTTCCACTTTGTTGGGGGTCCCCGGGTGACGGAGCGCCCGCGTTTTTACTCCCCGCCGAGTGAAGAGGATCAATCAGGCGTCTCTCAGTCAGCGTCGCCTCCCTGCGGACGGTCCCAGCGGCGGGGCATCTGCGGCCAAAACCCTGGAAAACGAGCCTTGAAAGTGTAATTAACGAGCGCAGTGATGAGATAATTACGCAGGGCAAAATTATTGATCAAGCAGGAAAAGTCCTGCGTTGCAAAAAAAAAAAAAAAAAAGAGTCTGACCCCAGCAGTCCCCTCCTCACCTCACACTGCTGGGTTTTTATTTTTTTTGGTCATGCATTGACACTCAAACCATGGAGAACATGATGGGGAGGTGGAAGGAAAAGGATTTAAAAAAAAAAAAAAACATCTCTACAGTTAAATATTTGAAAAACGTATGTTGTATGCAACGCCCCCGTTTACGCAGATGCCTCTAAAGAAACTATAATATGTTCTGTCCTTGTGTAGTTAAATCATAGTCGTTCATCGGTCTCATGAAATGTACCACCTTTTGTCTTATTAATCTCGTATCAAACTGTATTTAATGTTAGGTCATCTGATTCCATACTTTACAGAAAGGAAAGACATTCCTGTATTATAAAAAAAAATGAAAAAATGGTTTATAAAATCTCAATTTTGACACAAAAATGAATGGCTATGTTGTCACAGAAATAGTCATTAATCCATTAGGAGTGTGCCATGAAATCAAATCACAGTGTTGCTTTGATCCTTTCGTGCATTTTTGAGAAACCCTTTTATCTCCCGCGGCAACCACTCAGCTGTGAAAAACGCCTGGGTGGACCTAGCCCCGCCTCAGAGGTGCAGCTCCTCCTACTCGTTCAGACCAGCCAGCAGTATTTAGCAAACGCCTGGTGGATCTGCTGAGCTCTTCACACCAGCTGCTTCTCACTGCTGACGGGTTAACAGAAGAGAGATGTTGTGATGACTTCCTGAAGGCCAAGGTTCAGGAAAAGAAGAGACTGAGCCCCAATATCAAGGCGATAAATTAGGAAGCAGAATGTATTGTTAAGTGATATTTGACAGACACGGCGTTTTTACTGATTACGCCGTAAACCGGCACTACGTGCCCCTGAAAACGCATAACACAGCCCCTTTTCAAGCTAACGAGGGCGACGGGGCAGCTGAAGCATCGGCGGCCGGGGGGGCTGGGGGGGTGACGGGTTTATTTTCGGAAAAGAACGGAGCGTGGAAAACGACAAGCCAGCCTGAATAATTAGTCAGCGATCCACCTGCCTGCAGTTCGGATGCAGCCATAAGCGACCGTCGACGTCGCCTTCTCTTGGCGGGACGGTTGGAAATGCCATCACAGATCGCCTGAGAAATTGGACGTGTCAAAATCGACGGCTGTCCTTTCTTTCATCTCTCTTTCCTTTTTCAGGACCAGCAGCAGAGCGTGATCTCGTTTGACCTGCCGAAGTTATGAATATATATTTTTTTTTTTTTCCTTTTTTGATCCAAACACAGAATCACATCTGATAATAATTCCATAACACTCTCTCTCCTCTCCTGTCCGCTCGTCGGCTAACACCTAATGAATACTTGCACAGTCGCAACACTTCCCGGGGCTCAATTTTCTATTCCATCTCCGAGTATTGAACATCAAATGCTGTGCTGAGGTCCTTGTGTGGGATTAAAGGGCTTGTTCCTTCCTAATGGGCCCTTGACCTTCACGCCTGCCTGACAGGGGTCGGGGTGCGCCGCACCGTTCTGCCCTTTCTTTTATTATTTCTTTATTTTTCTTCTTTTTTTTTTTTCGCCGCGACGTCCGTCGCCCAGGCTCCCGTGATGCAAATTTCATGTCACAACATCAAACGGCGAGCTGATCAAAGGTCAGCCCTCCTTTCTGTAGGTGTTTGATATCAAATTTTCTATTTCATCTTCAGCTGTCAAGGGCTGTTAGGGCTGAAGAGCAAAGGATGGAAGGAGAGAGGAGAGAAGACGAGCAGTCGAAGCTGGTGGAAAAACGACACACACACACACACACAAAGAAATGTGTGTGGGGGGGGCAAGTTTTAAGAGAGCTTGTGTGATTTTTACATGCAGATATTTGCATCTCTTCCAAATCGATTTAGCCCTTCCGATTTCTATCCTCCTGACGTAATCTGAGTAATCTATTTACTGCTGATGCAGATGGATGTTTACACAAACAGCAACTAAAATGTTCTTCACATGGAAAATGTATGGAATAACAACAGGATATTTCAACCCTCTTATCTCTAGAGCCCCCTAATTTGGGGCTCCAAGACACAATAGGGATCCCCTTGGGTGTTTTATTGAGCACAAAGTTTTGCCATAACTTAGAAGAGATGTTTACAGAAAATATTTTTTCGCGCTGTGATCCATGTCCAATTTTTGTTGCTGAAAAGAAACTAATTACATTTTCAGGGTTAGGCTTAGGGCAGAACCTTTCTCCTCAGGAGGGAGACGACTTTGTTTCATTCTTGAAAAATCATAAAATTATGTTTTAGAACTTTAACTTTGTGTTAATGTTGCATTTTTGTGCCCAGGAAGTAACTTTAACTTGATGATTTTAGCCTATGTGGCAAAAGTGAACACTTTTCATCACCTTCGCCATTTCCCACGGTGAAGCACGGTGTTGGCACCATCATCCTGTGGGTGCGCTTCTCTGCAGTCGGGACTGGAGAGCTAGTGAGTTGAGCTAAATATAGAGGAGTCCAGGGAGAAAACCTTGCGAGGGTCTGAAAGTGACCAGAAGGTGGGGACGCCGACCCGAAACAAACACCCCGGCGTTGGCTTGTTTCTTCCTCACATTAGTTCTTACATTCACTCACAAACTCTGGACTGATGAAATTGACTTGTTTTGCTTTCCAGTCAGAAATGACAAACAATGTGTTGTGCAGTCTGACACGCTGTCAAATTACCCAAGTTTTTTTCTTTAAACACAAATAACTGATTTTTTTTTTCTTGGCACATATCAAGAGATCCACCTTTTTGGTGTGCGCTGCAGTTCCATTCCTCGCCGACAGATGGCAATGTTGCACTTTCATGAAAAGCAACATCCAATTAGCACTTTGGATGGGTTCAGGTATTTCCAAATATCTGCTTGTTGCAAGCCTTTTCTCCCAGTAATTGTTCAATTTAAGCCAATCAGAAAGGCATTTTTAGCAAATTTACTGGTGTATGAGAGCACAAATGAGGGAAAATGTGGAAGTTATGAAGGCTGGAGATTAGCATCGGTGGGGAAGGAAGCGAGGGTTTGTGATCAGGGAGTTGAGAAACGAGAGAGCCGCAACAGAGCTGCCACAGTAAATGAAGCTGTTGTTTTTTGGCCGCACGTCTGATTATTGTGGGTCACAATCAAAATTCGGAGCTATAAGTTTAGTCGTGCCGGCTGCTGCTTTAAAACAGATGCACGTAAATAATAGCCCATTTATTGCCTGTGAAAACAACCAATTAATCTCGCATCCTCCTTTCCACACCAGCCCAAACTGATGGATAACCTGAGAGGTTCGGTTTGCTGAGGTTCTTCACAACTTTGGCGAAAAGCAATAAAGAACGGCGAATTTAAAGTTTGCAAAATTGCAATTGTTCTCGACTTTTTCTGGTTTTATGCTCTGTTTGCTTGCAGCTTCTTCTGTAAAATGGCACAAATGGCACTTTGTTAAAATTGTGTTTTGTTTAAACGTTTCTTTTTGGGATTATCCAGAGAACAAACTCTTCTTCTTCTTCTTTGTTTTCTACAAAGTTTGGACCTACCACTGCGATTTGGACCACTTTCTCACTGTCTTGTTGTAAAATGTTTTAATTTCACCATAAAACATTTACAGTACGTCATCATCATTATCATCAAACAGTGCTGCACATCAGAGGCAAATAAAGTAAAAGAAAGCATCAAATTAAAGCGACAACGCTATTATTTTTTTTATTTTTTTTTAATCAGATCAAAACAAAATAAAGCAACACAGATAAACAAAGAACATCAACACCAAGCCTCAGTTGGGTGGAAGTTTTCAGACGGGTTTTCAAAATGGACAGTGAAGGGGTCAGTCAGATGCCCAAAGTATACACAATTGGTGACCATGGAATTTTAAAGCATGTATACGGTTTTACAGGCTTATTTGGGTTTTGCAATTTTTTTATTTAGTAGGGTAAAACGTTGCATTAGGTCCTAAAGGTCACTGACCTCTGGCTTAGTTCTCAGTGAGAAGCCAAATAAAGTTCTACTTACGGCGTCATCAAAACCGTTGGGTCAGTTCTGTTTTAGGGGAAAAGGAATTAATAGGAAAAATCTTCTTCAGGTGATTGTCATGAAGAAGTCGAACCGTTGGCTGCAGAGAGAGATTAGCTTCATCGGGGTGGGGGCAATAGCTCTCCGCATGACAGGAATGAAAGCATGGCGGTTATCTCCCGCCTCATGAATGGTCTTTGCGTCTAAAAGAGAGGCTTTTAGTCGCCAAGAGAAAGTACGTTAATTACCCGCAAAGCCAACCCTAACCTTGTTCGTTGAAAGCTGTGAGGAGAAGAAAATAAGCGCTGGCTGCTTTGCTTTGGCTCCTTCTGTCTGGGCTTTTTTTTCCACCTGTAGCGACGTTGTGAACGAACGCGAGAGTGGAGCGAACAAGGTGGAACAGAATGAGAATGAAGATGCAAAAAAACCCCTAAAGAACAGGGAAATCTGGACTTAGTTCCAAAATGACTCCAAACGTCACGCCACCGGAGTGACGTTTCCCCCACGGGATGTTTAAATCCCCCCCACGGATTATACTTTGTATCATGGACTGAACAACAACTGGCTTTAGAGACTACAACATGTCTGTTGTGGATTTACACCCACACAAAAAAATCTTATTTAAAGAGATGCGACGTAAAAAGTTGCGTCTCTTTTGTATCGACCTTAACGCGAAAACAAAACCCTGACCCCTCATCTCACCCCCCCAAAAGCACAAAAATATTAACAAACTCCTATCAGCCACACCCATAAAGGCCAACGGTCAGAAACAGTCGTGTTCAGTCGTACTGTTTCAAACTGCACTCGACCCAATGACTCCTCGGCCTGAGCAGAATCTTTGCACCTCAGGTCAGTAACTTTGACTCACTAAGCAGCCTCATTAGTATTCTGGACGGCTCCGTGGCAGACGTCCAGCTTCTGTGTGGGGAAACGGAGGCTGGCGGTGTACTCGTGGAGTTAGACCCACTTACTCCAAAGTGCTCTGACATGGCTGCTGTAGAGCTGAGGGCGGAAAGGGTGAGAACTGTGGAGGTGAAGGAAAGAAAACAAGCTGCTTTGTACTGTGTGCTACAACCTAAAACTTCAGTGTACCTAACTGAGATTTGCTCTGATAGACGGAGGTAAATGCTGTGCATAAGTTTGAAGGGAAACAGGAAAACAAAGCAAGACTCTTTTGCTGCACTTACAGCTAGAAGTAGTTTGCAGTTTTGTCTGTCCTGGCTTTGCACACGTAGAGACTGAATATTTTTCTTTTGGAAACATCTCGAGCTGATCATCTCAGAATTGATGGGGAGCGTCTTTGAGCATCAATGTTCATGTCTTCCCACCTGTTCTCCATTTAATGATGTCTAAACTTTGACTAGGTCGTTCTAAAACATGAACGAAACTGTTAATTCTGAAGTTTTTTTGCAACAGGTTGTTTCAGGACTGCACCATTTTTATCTTTGAATCAACTCTGACCAGCTGAATAAAAGTGTGTATGAGCATGATGCTGCCACCACCATGTTTCCATAACTGTAGTGCCAAGTCACAAAATAAATCTTTTTTTTTTTTTTTTTCTGGATATTCCAGCTTCTTACCTGAATCCAGAACGATGCATGCTGTGTTGATTGGTTAGCTTGAACTAATTTTAGGTGTGTGTGTGTGTGTGTGTGTGTGTGTGTGTGTGTGTGTGTGGTGTGTGTGTGTGTGTGTGTGTGGGTGTGTGTGTGTGTGTGTGTGTGTGTGTGTGTGTGTGTGTGGTTGTCTGTCCTCTGTGTCTCTGTGATGGACAGATGAGCTGCCCAGGCTTCACCCAACAGTGGAAAGTTTTTGTTTGGGGAGATGAAAAATGGGCTGCATTCCATTAAGATTAAGCTTCAGTTTTACATCCATTCTTTCCTAAAAGCAGTGTAATAATATGGTTTATGTGAATGCTACTTTATGATTTTTAGACAGTCTTATTCTGACCAGTATCGCTTTATATGTACTGTTGTCAGTCACACGGGAATCACTGCCTCCTCCTGTCACTTCCACTGTAAATCATAAGCAGGGGGCCATGGTGGTTTAAAGCAGGCGTGTTCAAAGTAGCCCTGGAGGCCTTTGCAGCCACTAGTGTGGTTCCTGGTTTAAGGAATGGTGCAAATTTTTGTTGTTGTTAATTTCTCTCTTTTTAACTGAAAGATGTTAGTCAGAATACAAAGTAGATGCTGGTTTTGTCATTTGGGCCACGAATAATACTCCCTGATCTACTTACTGAAGAGAAAGTGCGCTTGAAATGTCATCCCAGCTCAGATGCACCAGAAGTGAAGAATCCAACTGTATCTTTGTTAACATAACCGCGTGTCTTTTCCTCGGTGCGTGCGTTAGCGGTGCGTTTCTCCACCTTCTTTGGGTGAATTCCAGCTCTGTTGAGCAGCTGCAAAATCCACGTGTACCTCAGGTCGGCCCTGAAGTAAAAACGAACCTGACAAACGGAACCTCAATTAGAAAGTCCTAAAAAATGACTGACGAATGATTAAAAAAAAAAAGTGACAGCAATCCAGCTTGGAAAAATGAACGGTAACGGTTTTACGTTCTACATTAAAACGTAGGCACACGTCAAGAGAAAGCCTCTTAATATTACCAATATGTATTGCAAAACAAACAGCTTTGGGATAATTGTCTCAGTTAAGCAAACTTGCCCCTGCGGTTTTTCATCTTGTTCGCTTAATTCGCCAACTCGGCCCAGAGGTTACGGGATTAAATGAGATAAACTCTGATAAATATTCCAAGAGCAGCGACGGAGCTCCTCTATTCATCAGCCAGTGGAACCAGCGAATAATACATGGGCTTGCCCAGTCTATTCACAGCAAAGCAAGGGCGCTTGTGTTAAAAAATAAATAAATAAATAAATAAATAAAATAAAACTAAAAAGTATTGCCCTTGTCTAACCGGTTAGGCCTCCCTCAGGCTGATTCCGACAGGTCTATTTGGAACAGTCTTGTTTGACCTCTCTCTGTGTCTTCCCTTGAAGCCATGTGTTCAGACGATCAATCACTCGATAATACACACATGCGCACACACACACACATCCCGGTTCGTTTTAAATGCCTGTACACACACACACGCACACACACTCTCTCTCACACACACGCAAATTCCTCCTTTTCGTCCCTGTCTCTGCGTGTCCTCGGGCCGGCCCATTCATCCTCTATTGTATTTGTGTCCCATCGAACGTGAACTCCGCAGCCTTAAAAACATGCACCAGTAAAGTGTGGCGTAAGTATGTAAGCGAGCACCAATAAAAAATAAATAAATAAAGGAAAAGAAAAGAAAAAAGAAAGCCTCTTCATCACTTTCTGCCTCGGCTCGTGTGGTCTTCCTCTCCTCAGCGGTGCGGCATTGATCACACTAGAATGACTCTGATTGCAGAGCAGCTCTCGGGGAGGAGATGAGATTCATGAATCCAAATGTTTCAGCGAGCGTCAGGTGGGGTAACACTGCACCCAGCCGGGGCCTGTTTCTTGTCTTTTTTTTTTCTTCTTTTCCAGCTGAAAGGGTCGGATTGACACACAAGCAAGAGTTTCGCTCACAGATCTTTAAATGGGAAGGGGGGAGAACTGGGCAGAAAAACGCCTAACCGTGGGGGGATACACAGAAACCTGGCCGCCATCAGGGGGAACGGGGGTGGGGTGGGGTCCGGTCTCATATTGTGCTGAATACCCTTCCCATAGACCGGTGCAGCAGGTATCGGTGGGATGATTAAGTGCTAAAGTTGCATTTTCTCCACTGAGCAGGCAGCCCCGAGGCCAGAAAAGGCTGCATGATTGCCTCTGTGTGCTACATCACATTGACATGATGGAGAATACTCTCCTGGGGCTTGAAATAATGTACGAGGAAAGTGGGTGAGAGGTGGGGAGGAAAAGTGGGGGGAGGGGGGTAAAAAAGGGGGAGCCCATCCCAGACCCCCTTTTTTTTCCCCGCCAGGTCCAAAAGAATTTTCTCCATGCGGTGGGATTTGGTGATAGATCTCCCCGTGTCACCGCTTCGATGCTGATGACGGGCAGGTTTTGTTTCCCCGCACATGGGCGCAGGCCACCATCCAACCGGAAGGGGAGAGGGGGGGAGTGCCTTAATCCGATTCTGCCGCTGGAGCCCCGGAGCTTCCTGCTGGGTCCTCACACAGAACTACAGGACTGTGACCACAAGAGGACAATTTAGAGAGATAAAAAAAAAGAAAAAAGAAAAAAGAATAAGTAGGCTGGTCCAGTGGACTAAAAGGGGATTTTCTCCCCTAACTAATTAGCAGGAGGCTATAAAAAGCCAAATTTGATAAAACTAAATCTATCAGGCAGACAAGTGGAACGAACAAGTCAGGCTCGCAGTGGGAGGCAGTGCACCGTTGTTTGTTTGTTTGTTGTTCTTTTTTTTTTTTTTTTTACCATATGAAGGGCAGATGGGGGTACAGTCACCCAGTGGCAGCCGACTCAAACTGCCCCCATTATTTATTCTGGATCAAAAGTAAATGGTGCTTGGCTCGTTGTGCAACCGATCAGCCCAGAAACAGTTCTGCACCAGGTCTGTGCAGGACAAACGCTGGACTGCTTTACTGACATATAAACACTTTTAGCATCTTTTTTTACTGTCTATTATGACTTTTTATTCTTTTTATTGCTGCTTTGAGTTTTCACGTTCTCCCCGTACTTGTGTGGGTTCTCTCCAGGTACTCTGGCTGAAGCTGATGGGTAGCTTGCAGATTGTCTTCAGGTGCAGGTGCACGGTTCTCCGTCTTGTGTTGCCCTGTAGTTTAGCACTTAATCTTTAGCACCATCAGCATCATTCACAGCCCAACAAAAGAGAGAACCAAATGGTGCTTGGCTTGTCGAACGATCCAAAATTGGAGCTCAGACGACAGATGACTTGTTCTTGCCCTGAATGCGGCGCCACAAAGCTGCAAGTGAAAACTTGTTGCCAATACTATTATCCGTTCACTGAACGAAACCAGAAGACACTCTGCAGTTGGAGTTACATAAACCAGCATCCAGCAGCTTGTGCCATAGTTTGAGATGTTGCAGCTGGTTTGTTTTGAAATTAAGGTGTTTTTTTGGTGGGGTGGGGGGGCCTCAGACCATCCGCTCATTGGCTCCTCAGCGGGTGTTTGAGACAAGGAAAGCTGCTTGAGGAGACCCGGACACTGATTTTTTTTTCTTCTTCTTCTACTTCTTCTTCTTTCTTTCTAAACGTGAAAAAGAGTCAGCGGCTCGGTGTTTACCGCAGCCTCCTATAGTGAGCTTGTTAGTCTCCGTTAGAGCTGTGGGGTGGAGGAGTCCATTGCTTGCAAACATCTGCAGGCATCCTTCCACAACCCCCCAGAGCCGTATAATAACCCATTACCTCCATCTCTGACAGAAACACACACGTTTGAACGACAATTACACACACCCGCCCTCTCGCATCCCTCTTTCCGACTTGCTTCCACGCCTTTTACCGTGTTGCAGCTTAAGAGATGCGAAATCGCTGACAACACCAAGTGTTTGCATGTAATAGGCTGCAGGCAAACAAATGTAATTATTTCACGGGAAATTTGAACGCTGAACCGTGAACACTCGTCGTCGTTTCCAAAGACATGACATCAGGAGAAATATACAGGATAAAAGCAGAGAGCAGCTCTGGTGTCTGAGGGTAAGCAGCCATAGAGTATGTCATCTGTTCCTATACATTCTCTGGATGATGCATAGCGCTAAATGGAAAAAAAAAAATCATATAAAAATCCTGTAATTTATTTGTTCGTGGCCTTTCAGTTCTACGGGATGAAATATTGTAAATGCGGCCAGTAATCATGGCAACAAAATTCAGTGCGGAGACGAGAAGGGGAAAGTAGAAAGTGGAGATATCAGGTGATGGGTTTCATTGTTTCAAAAAGGGACATTGGAGGTGGGGGGATGGATAATCAGAAACCAGAGCTATCATCAAATAACAGCAGCCCCAGGAAGGCTTTTTTTCCACCCTTCTTTGATTCGGCTGCAGCGTTGGCCCAATTTCACAGGCCACCGTGTGGCTGAATGGGGAGAAATTGGCAAAAAAAAATGTGAAATCGATCGCTAAGATTGCGGCTGTACTTTTATTTGTCTCTTTTTCTGTCATTTTACAGCGTTACGCAGCGTTAGAGCACATTTCAAGCCCACACAGTCCTGATGATGGAACTCCGGAAAAAGGTGGTACTTTCAGGTTAGAAGCAAGCTTTTTGCTGCATGTTGAAATGGTAGATAGATCAGCTGAATCTAAACCGAAAGCCGACTGCGGATGGGTTCTGACTGTATGCTTGTATACGCATTTTGGATATGCCTTTTGTTCAGACTTTTAGCAAAACAAGAACTTTGAAAATATTGTTACACTGCCAGAGAAAAGTTTACCGATCAGCATAAACATCAAACCTGAAATCATATATTAGTTCTGTTCTTTTTCCCAGGTTTGAATAGTTATATGTCACACAGTTTTCCAATTGGGCATCTGCAGGTAACAGGAAGATCCCAAATTGTGAAGGAACAATTCAGGAACCATCATTACCATCCTGAATGAGAAACTTCTGGAACGTCAGAATGAACTAATAATAAAATACTCCAAAACCAGCATCTTTTCCACATTGACTTAAAACTGTTGCTGCTAATATAGACAAGCCATTTGCCTCTAGAGGAAAGAAACTCGGCCTATAGGTTGCATTTTCAGTCCACTGATATTACAAATGAATGGCTCAAATCATCCTAAAAAGTCCAAAATCAATCACCTTCCTAAAATAAAGGCATATGTATTTTTTATTATTTTTTTTTGCCAATTTAAAAAATATGTTGTTTTATTTTCCATTATATTCAAAGTTGACAATATACCTCCAGTGTAAAAGAACTATATTGACAACTTCCATTATTTTACGGAGTTGGCAATGTATTACTCGTACCAATGATGAGTACATGTGCAATTCTCGCCAGTATTGTATGCATTTTCTAATTAGACACAAATCCTATACCTGCATATCCTGGCAGGTGTATGAGAATTATGTGCAAACAAAAACTGTACTGCAAAATATAGATGTTTATTTGATAGTTACCTGCGGTGATGACGAAATTAGTTTGAAACGTTTCATGATTTAAAATTCAGAATATTTATTCATTCATTGATTTGTACTTTTCTGACATGTCACACAAGTTTAATTGTCATTTTGTATTTATTTTAAATAATGAAAAGAAACCATATTTCTCTGCTCTCCTCTTGGGAAGGGATCAACACCGATCCTGTGTCTTCACCACCCACCAGCTTGGGAACTTTCCCAAGCAATCTGCAGAACCTTTTTCACCAGCAGTGGCTTCACGTCAGCCTGCATCGAGTCTCCATGGTAACCGACCACCATAGAGGTCCGCAGTCACTTGGGGTTTCATTTCAAATATTCGACCGGGCGTCTCAGGATTTTCGCTAAAACTTGAAAAAGCCAGCGCGGTGAAACTACCACTAGAGCTTCAGTGTTGCTTGTTACATACAGCCACAAATACTTAACATTCAATGGACGCAGTTGGCGATGTGTCTGAACAATGCCATTGTCAGACAGGCCTTTGTAATTCTCCTACAAACCTATTAATGAATGAATTCTAATTACAAGCAAAAAGTGATTAAATAACAGTGCCTCAGCACCCGAGGATTACACCGCAATCAAAGTGTTCAATAAACAGCAATTAGTCCATTTCTCTTGACAGCCGGTGGTTTGCAGGTGTTGCCGCGTGAATGTGAAATGACCCACTGCAGCAAAGTCCCAACTCAGACAGACAATTCAAATAGTGATGAATTATCATCTCCCTCTACCCCCAGGAGCGCAGGATTGTTCCTGCAGGCTGCGTGGGAAGGCGAGCCCGAAGTGCGCAATCTGGATAATAGCTTTCATTTTTAATGCAGCGATCCAGTCGAACTTTGTCTGTAGACGGAGAAACTCTGACTAAAGTTCAGGACCAATAATTATTATCCTGAATAAGAAACTTATTTTTCAAGTTCTGTCAGAATTGACAGAACGTCTCTTATGTTTTGGGGTTTTTTTTAGGACAAATGGCGAATTCCTGGACTGGTGACCTGCTCAGGGTGCACACCACCTCTTGTCCTGCAGTGGACAGACAACAGTACACAAAGTGCGGGATGAATGAATGAATGAATGAATGTGTCTGTAAACAGGATTTGAACAGGTTTGGGTTGAACCAGCAACACGTTAAAGCAAAAGGTTTTATATTTATCCACAAACAGTTGTGGGAATTTGCAAGGCAGACAAATTTGGGATTTACGTTTCATTGTTGTGAAAAGCTAAGCAAGCAGATAGGATGCTTGCTTATGACCCGCGGGGGAAAACCAAGCAAAGTCTCTCCACTAAACACTTTTTCCAGAAACACTTTTCTGACCCAGAATTGTGAAACAACTGGAAACTTAGATTAAAGGTAAGGGGTGATTAAAGATGACTCAACTTCCTGGTATGGTCAAGCAGTGAGCAAACAGTCAGACCACCAAGGCAAACATAGCTGCTGTTTGTGAGCAGGTTAGAACATAAAATAAATAAATAAAAAACTCTTTTCTTTTTGCGACAGTATTTCTTTTTTTGTGTCCACTGTCGGAGTGAAACATAACGGACATCCTCGGATCTCACCAAATGATTCTGCTGCGATTCGGTCACGCCACGGCCATGTTGGTTGACTTTGTTATGTAAAACCCAACTCTTTAAGTCTGAAATTCAAGCTGAGTGGAAGTCCAAGTCCTGTCTGATCTTCCTGCTTCTTACGATGTCAGAGACAAAGTGTTTAGCTAATATTTCCCACTCCAACTTACAGATTTCAAGAGGAAGGTGTACTGCATTATTCCATTTGGTGCTCGTAACGTTTTATCTGACAGGAGTACTACACACAAACGATATATTGTTTGCATCAAATCACCCTGTGAATTCCTCAACTAAATTATGAATTAAGCAGGCATACAAAACCCCATCATGTGATGTTGCAATTGATCTTTTTGTTTTTCTTTTTAAAAGACTTGATTCATTTTTTTATATCAGTCATGATTGCTTATTAAGTGCAGAACTCTCAAAATTGAGCAAACTACACAGTTCTCCTCTTTTCCTATCTCTTTACATTTGATCCTTCCTGATTTTAAAGGGACACGTGTAAACAATCTATTGACTCGTGGCTATTTAATTTTAAAACTATTCCAAACCAGATCAACTAGCAGCAATTTAAGCAAAAGTTTTCTGCTCTCTTACTTTCCTCGCACCTGTTAATGAGCATCAGCTCTGATTTGTAGCCTCCTGCGTTAATTCCACCCCATTGACAAACGTTGCCACCCACCATTAACTTTTCTCCCCTTTGTACCAGACAAACACCATCTGATTGGCTGTCGAGCCGGAGCCCGTCTTGTGATTGGCCGCTTCTTGTTTCCGCTGCTGGTATGTAAACTCCCTGACGTTTCTCGGTCTGCTCTGAGACAGACTGGGGAGAATGGCTGCCAGTGGAGGTTAGCAAAGTCTTCATTGTTTTCTCCTCTGACCACGTTGAAATAACGCTTTTTAAAGCCACAGCGTGTGTGTTTAGCAACTGACGGAGCACGGCCTGTTGGACGAGTTAAATGTCGTGACACGCTGCGCACTCGTCGGAGGGAGTCATGCCTCTTTATCACTACTCCAAACAGTTGTTTGTCGTTAGCCAGGCTAAGTTGCTAACGTTAGCCCGTGCGGCTAACTTTCGGCCGGTTAGCTCGCTACACACAGCTGATTGTGTAAACACTTGTTTGTGACAAGAGGCTGGCGCTAGACAAATGCCATTCATTGATGATATCAACGCAGTCATTTGGGTGACGTCGTGTTTTGTAGCTTTATAATTTTAAACGATGTGTACGCAGCTACTAAAAACACTTTTTGCCCCTTGTAGCTCGCAGTTTTGTGTCAAAAGAATGCTTGCTAACATTAGCTCTCTGCCTCTGGCCGCTGAAAGTTGGGCTTCCACGTCTTCCAACCTAAATGGCAGTACAGCTAATTATTTATAACGAACACATTGCGCTACTCCGTGCCAATTTTAAGTACTTCGGTACTCTCGGAGTTTGTCCTTACTCCTTCTCTCCCCCCCCCCAGCCGCTACTAAAACAGACGTCGGGCATTCGACGTGTTAGCAAGTTAGCTACCACCTGGCGAGACAGTAGTTTCTGTTCATCCATTGCCAGCCTTTGTCCTGTCAAGACGAAAGTTGGTGTTGCTTCACGCGAGGTATGTGTCGAAAAGTACTTCTTCAAGTCTCTCCAGGACGGCAAAGCTGCGGATTAGACGCCGGGAGGCCAGCCGTGCAGCTCTGACACATGTAATGATGGTCATGTTGTAATTTAAGGGTTCCTATTTTTAGGGGAAACGCCACAGAATTAACTTGGTGATCAACTTGTACATGAAGCACGTGTCCCGACTTGAACCTGGACCCCCGGAGTTGGAAACCAAACCTAAAATGAGTTTTAGAGCCCACATCAGCCTTTAAAACGACTTCCAGTCCACTGACACTACAGCCAGAGCTTCATTGTCTCAACTTATTGGCATCTGACTCTAATGTCAGAAGAAACTCTCACTCCTCATGCTTTTTAGATGGCTATATAAAAAATAACTTTATGTATCCCTTTGTGTCTTAGTTAGAAATTGGGAAACATTTAGGTGTATAAATTTGAAGTTTAGGTCAACGTGGTGTTTTTAATCATTTCCACCCAGTCATTAAGACATTACCTAAATAGTTTGTATTTTTATTGCAGCGAGATTTTAATGGGGGGGTAATGAATGGTGCTTCCAATACCTCATCGGCTGCATTTCTTTGTGAACAGAACCATCTCTAAATGGCCAAATTCGTCTCACTTGTACACAAAATAAGTTTCTGTAGGCCAGCTGACTAGCAGGGTTTAGCACAGTGTTCCTCAGTTCTGGCATTTGTTGGGTCTTCTGCCACACACCTGGGTTGAATCTGTGGGTGATTAACAGGCTTCTGCAGCGCTGGACTGCAAAAGAGGTCATGGAATCATTTGGATCAGCTGTTCTGAAATACAGCTGATCCAGAAATACAGAAAACGTTTTAGCTGCACGTTTTCTGCATCTAAAACGTGCAGAACCAGGGGGGGAGGGCCTGAGGACTGGAATTGAGAAGCACTGGTTTATTAAGACGTAGATGACTTTCAGTGATGTTTTAATATAAAGGCTATTGGAACCTGGCTTTGGTTTCAAAACTACATCAATTATTTATTTTGTATCTTTTAATTCAAACCTGTGGTATATCTTGACACCAACACCCGACCCTTGCTGAAATGCGAGTATACAGACTTATGCAGCACTTTTAATCTTATGCTTTCACATATTCTTAAATGGAGATTATATATGCTCAGACTTGGGCATTTTAATCTAAAAAAAAAAAAAAAAAAGCCCCAAACATTTCTGATCTCAATCTCAGTTGAATTATTCAATTTTCTGTTTTAGGTGTGGAAGTATAAATTCAGCTGAGACGTCTCAAAGATTTTCTAAGACATAGTGGAGTGAGGGGAAGAAAAGAGATGCCGTTGAAACGGCGTTATAAATTTCCCTTTTTTTTCCCCCATTGCATTGATTTGTTGAGAATTGGCCTTAATTTCTAATCTGGAAACCTAATCTAAGCAAGTTTAGTTTCCAGCATAACTTGTCACAGTTCCAGGTGTTTTTTTTTTTCTTCTTTTTTTTTCAGTTGTCTTATTTCACAGGGTGAAATAATTTTCTCTCCTTGCATCATTCTTTAGAGGTAGGCAAGCTGTTACAAGTACAAAATGGGACACCTCCAGCCACCAACTACAACGGGGTCGATGCTGTCCACGCCTGCAACATCCTTCAGCAGCTCAAAGTTTTGTACGATGAAGCACAACTCACAGACATTGTCGTAGAAGTGGACCACGGCAAGACTTTCTCATGCCACCGGAATGTTCTTGCAGCCATCAGCCCATACTTTAGGTTAAATGATTTGACATAAATACTTTCCAGTTGTTTAAACGATGCTAGACATGAATTAGTACGGTTGATTTCATTGTTTTTTTTTTGTCTCATCTTTAGGTCCATGTTCACCAGCGGCCTTACAGAGAGCAGCCAGCGCGAAGTCAAGATTGTGGGTGTGGAATCTGAATCCATGCATCTCGTCCTCGACTATGCCTACACCTCCAGAGTCGTGCTCTCAGAGTCCAACGTCCAGGCTCTGTTCACGGCAGCCAGCATTTTCCAGATCCCTCCTCTGCAGGATCAGTGTGCCCAGTTCATGATCAGCCGACTCGACCCTCAGAACTGTATCGGCGTCTTCATGTTCGCAGATGCATATGGACATCAGGAGTTAAGGGAACGCTCACAGGACTACATCCGCAAGAAGGTCAGTTGAACAATGTTAGGATAATTTAAAGGGGGCCTGTTATGCAAAGTTAACTTTTTGCATGTTTTTGTACTTCCATCTGAGTCTCAACTGCTGTTAAAAATAACCCAAGCACTGGGGGGGAGGGAAAATAACCCTCTGTCTGGAAAATGAGCCGCTTCAAAAACTCAGTTGAATCAATTGAGTCACTGTGCCTTCACCAAGCAACCCAAGCGGTGCTCCAGCATGTTTGATCAGCTGGTTTTCCTGCTTCAAAAGACAAGTACACAGCTCAAAATACTAAAGGGAACACTCAAACAACACAATATAACTCCAAGTAAATCAAACTTCTGTGAAATCAAACTGTCCACTTAGGAAGCAACAATGATTTTGTCAGCACATTCAACTTTGTACAGGACAAAGTATTCAATGAGAATGTTTCATTCATTCAGATCTAGGATGTTATTTGAGTGTTCGCTTCATTTTTTTGAGCAGTGTATTTTGTTGCTGTTATACTATTCAGAACAGTTTGCTGCGATCTTGTTGGTTGTGTCGGAGGCTCTACTGCTGCTTTTCAAAGAGGTGCAGTTGTATATTTGCAGCCATTTTTACATGTCAGTGTAAACATTAAGACCACATGGAAAGCAGCAGCAGCTCATTTGAATTTAAAGTGACAAGAGGGCCTGAAGCAGCTCCTTCTGAAAGTAGTTCAAAATAGGCAGAGCTGACCAAACTAAAGTCTGATCATCTAAGACTGATTTTGTGCAAAAAATAGAATTAACATGTTTTGTATTAAAACATACAAAACATGCATGTTTTCTTGACCTGTTCAAGGAACCATAATAGACTGCCTTGGAGACGTAACATCGCCTTTGTCCTGCAAAAGTCCTCCTTTGCAATCGGTGTGTTTGTGTGCAGGCCTAAACTTTGCATCTTTTGTGGTAGTTCCTGTGTGTTTCAAGGGAGCAAGAATTCCTCCAGATGACCAAGGAGCAGCTGGTCAGTATTCTAAACAGCGATGACCTAAATGTGGAGAAGGAAGAGCACGTCTACGAGAGCATCGTCCGCTGGCTAGAGCATGACCGACCTGGCCGCGAAGCCGACCTCGCAGAGGTGTTTTCCCAGTGCATCCGTCTGCCCTTGCTGGATGAAGCCTTTTTCAGTCGGATACCCGCGCCTTTCGCCTGCGCCCTGACGCTCTCTCAAGACCCCGCTGAGGCAAAAGCTCGTCTCACCGCCACAAACGGCTGTCCACAGCGTCTGGGCATGACGGCCTCCGAGATGGTGATCTGCTTCGACGCGGCCCATAAACACTCAGGTAAGAAGCAGACGGTGCCTTGCCTGGACACGGCCACCGGGCGGGTGTTCAAGCTCTGCAAGCCACCCAACGATCTCAGAGAGGTCGGCATCTTGGTGTCACCGGAGAACGACATCTACATCGCTGGCGGCTACCGACCGAGCAACAGCGAGGTTTGCATCGACCATCGAGCGGAGAGTGACTTCTGGCAGTATGAGCACGCAGGAAACCGATGGCTTCCTCGCGCTCCTCTGCTGAGGGCGAGGATAGGATGCAGACTCGTGCATTGTTGCGGGAAACTTTACGCTCTAGGAGGCCGAGTTTACGAAGGAGACGGACGGAACGCGTTAAAGTCAGTGGAGTGTTACGACGCCAGAGACAACTGTTGGATGGCAGTCAGTCCAATGCCAGTTGCCATGGAGTTTCACAGCGCAGTGGAATATAAAGACCGGATCTACGTCCTCCAAGGTGAGTTTATACTCTTAAAGAAAAGTCTTGTGTTTGTCGCTTCATAATCAACATCTTTTAAAATCCTTTTCAGGTGAATGTTTCTTCTGCTACGACCCCCGTAAGGACTATTGGAGCCATCTAGCACCAATGAGCATCCCTCGGAGTCAAGGTCTGGCTGCCTTGTATAAGAACTGCATCTACTACATTGCTGGGATTTGTAGGAACCACCAGCGCACCTTTACAGTGGAGGTCTATGACATAGAGAGCAACACATGGAGCCGAAAGCGAGATCTGCCCTTTGACCAAGCCACGAGTCCGTATATCAAGGCCATGCTGCTGCAGGGAAAGCTGCACCTGTTCGTACGTGCCACGCAGGTCATGGTGGAGGAGCATGTGTTTCGCACCAGCCGCAAGAACTCCCTTTACCAGTACGACGACGAGGCAGACAAGTGGACCAAAGTCTATGAAACCCCCGACCGTCTTTGGGATTTAGGTCGCCATTTTGAATGTGTGGTGGCCAAACTTTACCCACAGTGTCTACAGAAAGTGCTTTGAGCTAAACGATGAACTGGATCTTACCAGGCGGCGTGTGGGTGGGGGGGAAGTGGTGTCGGTTCGGTTCTGCCTGCCTTGTGCCTGGTGTTACCTTGGGTTTTACGCCATGCAGATTTTGTTTTTTGTTTTTCTGTTGAGTCTTAAGTTGTTCAAACTTTGGTTTAACGTGATCAAAATGGGGGCGGGTTTAAAGATTGCAGTATTTTTTACTTTCTTTTTTTTCCTAGACAGCACCAACTACACACACTGAAGCATGTTTAACAAAACCCTACAACAAATCATAAGTGCAATTATCCTATTTTCACTTGTTGTTGAGCCATGTTTGTCTGTTTTTTGTTTGAAATTAAAAGTTATTGATTATGTTTGGCATGCTAACGAGGGTGTTTGGATGATAAAATGCCGTCTGGAGATGAGGATGCTAAGTGTCACCATAAAGTGAAAATCTCTATATATAGATAACTATATAAGCTCCAAATTCATACGGGTAAGGAGAGTACCATAGCTCATTACTGGGTTGCTAACTCGGAGGCGTGTTTGTGTGTTTTTGTTTGTTTTTTTTTTGTTCATGCCTCTCTTCAGCTCATTGTTAAATTAGTTGTGACGTGTGCTTGTGATCTCAATTATCCTAGTGTTTTAAAATGCAGAAGCGTGTCAGTTTTAGGCATGGGCTGGTATGAAAAATCTAAATTTCTAAGACAAATGACTAAGAGTTTATCTATTTAAAATGGATAAAACTTTTCCTACTACTTCAGAAATGCATTATATTCACTGTTGGTCATAGTTGTATTTATACCATGTGTTGACAGTCAGGTTTAGATGCATTAAAACAATAAGTGCCCATTGTATTTAGCAGGAGTTCACAACTTCACTTGTGCAAATAAGTTTTTGTCATTCAGCCGCTCATCAAATAACACAGGCTAGTCAGGCTATCTGCTCTGGTGGGAAGTTTTAAAAAAACACATTTTTATTGTCAGTTTTCTGTCTGATAAGGCAGCAGCCCCCACGATGCGCTTGAAGTCTCTTCTATTCAACGTTTCAGCTAAAACGGACTGGAGTTCAGTAAATCTTACCTTGATGCATTTCGGTGCAACACACCAAAGTGTGTTAAAGGCGCCGGTTGATGTGCATTTTGTGTTGAAGGCGTTCCCGTTTAGAGTGCTGAGTGGCGCTCCTTTTATTTCACATGCGTGTTCTTGTTTTTTTATAATGGAAGATATCAAATGGCTCAACTCGTCTTTTGGTTAAGCAGTAGGAAAAATCAGAATCCTTGTTCCAACCAGCTGGATGCTGGTGCAGCGCAACAGGTGGGACAAGAGTCAATGCTGCGTATATCTATGAAACTGCAGCTTGTCAGACGTCTTGTTGAAAAGGACGTCCAGCTGTATGAGATCTTCCATAAAACGTTCCAAAATCCTCGAATCCGTGGTTGTTCAAAACCTCGGCGTTCCAATAACCGGCCCATGCCTAGATGGTTTTATCACCCCATCCTCCTTCACGAGCATCAGCATATAAAACCACATCGTATGGAACTAGACCTTCTGTTTCTGTTTTTTTTTTTTTTTTGGATACCAATCGAATGCGGCTCGCGCTTTCCTTCCTTCCCCCCCCCCCCCGAGTTGACATCCGTGGTGTGTCATATGCAAATATATTTTAACTTAAGTGAAGTCTTAGAGTATCCACTCTCCACATTGGAGATATAAGGACGGAGTCAAATCTTTGTGCTAACACTAAGCGGCAAGTTCCGACCAACTAACAGGTTTACCTCAGATTCATCGGGCGTGGAGAAAAGGGTCGTCTTCACAGAACGGCCGTGTAAAAAGCTCTGCTCGGCATTCGGACGTTCGGTCGGCTTCCGGCCTCGCGGCGGCGTAATTTTCCAGAAGGTTGACGAAATGCCATTAAAGGCAAAAAAAAAAAGAAAAGGAAAAAAAAAAAAGAAGCATTTGAGGTCTTGTTATAGTCGTGGACATTGAAACTAATTTTGTGGTAGCAATAAATCAAGGAACTGTGATTAGGCTTTATTATCTTGTATTACCTTAGTGCATTAATGTTTTTGGGTTGCTTGTCTATGCTTGTGTGTGGGAGGGGGAAATGGTAGTACTAGTACCAGTAATTGTTGGCGGTTCCATGGGTGCAGACTTGGACTGATGTGTAATTTGGTGCAGATTATGTGTGATGCCAATGTGCCTGTGGCTTAAAAAAAAAAAAAAAAATGGGTATCTGTGGGGGGCATCCAAATCCACATCTCCTCATGAAGAACATTTGAAATGTCAGCTCAGCATTGCACTGAATTGCTATTCACTTCGGTTGTCCTTAACTGCAGACTTTACGATGCACAAGACCTGCGCAAGGGTCTGGAGTTTGTTCTAACAGCCATGAATCTTGTTTTTATTTTATTTTTTTTTCTATTCTTCTGTTTTTTTTTTGTTGTTTTTTTTTCTCCCCATGCCATCACTCGGGCACAAACTGTTGGTGCTGCTTTTTTTTAGACAATCTTGTGTAAAAAGAAAAAACAAAACAAAAAAAAAAACCACAATCGACTTGTCCTCCCTGTCAAAGTGATTTTTATTTTTATTTTTTTTATTTTTTTCCAGTGCTCAGTTTTCTCATGCAGGTTCTCATGTCATTGAAGCACTTGCACGCGTTTGTTGTCGTTTTTTTGTTTTTGTTTTGTTTTTTTGTTGTTTGTTTTGACATCACCGGACAAGAGTGCCCCTCTATTTTCTAAAACGTTTCGGTAAACACGCAGACATATAGCAATCAACAAGGAGGTTTACATGGAAACGAGTCTTTTAACGAGTCACATCCAGCCAGGACTCCGAGGACATATTTACTTCTCTGAGAGAAGGTTCCGCTGTTCGAAAGACATTGAGCTGATTTGAATCACACTGCTTGAACAATAACCTCCAAAAGACACACACTGCTTCACAAGCGATCCGTGCGGACCGGGCCTCTCCAACGCGGCCACTCGGGGAACCAGGAACGGAGAACTCTCAGGATTTCTACTGACAACACAGTACTGTATTTAATTTTTGTTTTGTGACGTGTAATATACTGTACTATAGGTTTGCTGTACTTGCACAGTTTTCTAAACTTATATTCAGTTTCTTTTATAACTTGAAAAAAAAAAAAAAAAAAAAACCCAACAAAAAAATAGATGTGATTTCCTTTTTCTCGTCTCAAGTGGCTGTTTTATTATTTTCTCTCCTTATGTGATTATCTAATTTGTTATTGTAGTGTAATCCTCTTACCAGAGAGAGAGAGGGAGAAAAAAAGGAGCAAAGATTACCTGCACGAGTGCTAAATTAGATTTATTTTGCCCTGCCCTGTAGTACATTAGCTTGATTCTTTTTAACACCAGTCTTGCCACAAACAACAAGCTAAAACAAACTGCTTTCTCTGTCATAAGGAGCTTGTTCAGATCAGCTATACTGTATTGTTCATTGGTGCTATTCCATTGTTTTCATTTCTTCTCCTGACTTTTACTTTTAAAATGTTTTTTCTGTTATGTTTCTTTTCCTTTGGGTTTCAGGTTATAGTGGTTGTTGAGCTCAACTGTGAACTTCACATTGCACATAATGAAAAATAATAATAATAATAAAAAAATAATAATGACAAAGATTGAAGTTTTATTTGTTTTTACATTTGACGCAAGAGTCATGACTATAACCCTGAGCGGCTCCACGCGGGTCCTGCAGCGGTAAGAGGAGGGGGGGGGGAAGCCTCGCGGGGGTCAAACATGTGACCGGGCGTCCCACGCTGGAGGCTCGCTGCTGCGGCTCTTACTGGCGGTTCTCACTGGCGTCTCTCCTCGCTGCCTCCGCGGCTCTCGGTCGGTCTCCAGCCGCGCTCCGTTAAAAGGTAAGGCGACCATTTCGCGCGAGGACTGCGGTTATTCACGCCACGCTTTCTTTGTTGACGTGGGTTTCGGGTAACCGGCCCGCGCGCGAACAATAAACCAACTCCACGTGCTCAAGTTTTTTTTTTAAACTTAAGTCTTGCGTCTTTTTTTCCCCTGTTATTTATTACTTTTTTCCCTCCCAGCTGAAAACACGCGCCTTTCCTATAAACCGTGTTGTCGCGGAGTTGTTTTTCAATCCGTGACGTAAGAGCTGACGTTTCAAACCAAACAAAACCGCTGGGGCCGAAGCTGTGACAGTTTAAGCCGGAAATGTTAATCTACAGCTTTTTAAATGCTCTCAGTGCGTGAAACGTCGACGTGTCGTGACGTTGCGACAACCCTGTCAACTTTGTTGGTTCCTTTAGGATTTGCGTCTGAAAAGTGCGGCGTGCACATATGTTTCCAACCCCTCTCAGGTGCATTCAGAAGCCGCCAAGCCGGAGTCTGACTTTGCTGCATTTAATGTCTGCGTGCACGACATGAAATCGTGTAGGCAGTCTGAAAATTCATTCATTTGTTTCATGGGTAAAAGAAGACGCAACAGATCAGACCGACGTCCTTTTTAACTCTCGTTCCAAACGTGGGGACAGTGACAGATCCTTAGTTGTATTATTTTTTTAAAATTATTATTCTCTTTTAAAGGAAGGCCTTGCTTTAGCTCTGTGTAAATCACACGTTTGTTCTTTGACGTCTTCTTCATGCCATCCTCTCTGAACAGAAAGATGGCGCCCGCTCCGGCAGACGCGTTGGGTCCCAAGCCCGTGGACGGGGGCTGGGGCTGGATGGTGGTGCTCGGCGCCCACATTTCCATCGGATTCGCTTATTCCACTCCCAAAGCGCTGTCCATTTTCTTCAGGCCGATCAAAGAAGACCTGGGGGCCAGCTACAGCGAAATAGCATGGATTTCCTCCATCATGCTGGCCGTGATGTACGCAGGCGGTGAGTTTTTATCGCGTCGCCCTGTCCAAACAGAGAAATAATTACGGCTGTCAGGATGGTCAACAAACGAGTTTAAATGACTGAATGAGGTGGAACGAACTCCCGCTCTTCTTAAACTTATTTCTACTGCGCTGAGGCAGGATCAGGGGTTAAAATGTACATGCAGAAATGCATTTTCCGATGCAGCTTTCTTACCTAAACTATAGAAAATAAACCCCAACATGTCACAGTAAAGCTTCAGTTCAATCTTTTTCTTCACAGAGAGAGAGACCACAGTGCGTCGTCTCATTCCTACAGACAGATAATGGACAAATTGGCTTCACATGAGCGGCTTCGCCCAGTGACGTAGCTTTAGGGGGGCTAATGGGAGGAGTGTTGCCAGTGTGATTTAGTCACCTGACCCAAATTCAAAACTCATTAGGAACATGCCCTTTTTCTCATTTATCTTCTCCTGCATTCAGGGAGACGTTAATATTTTTTGCAGTTTCACATTAAAACGACTTCTCTGATCCCAGAAGTTGGTTTCCCTCTGTCTCATTATGCTGGCAGTTGGCAAAGGGACGATTTTGCGAACCCTTTGCTGACGTGAAACGGGGGGAAAGTTTGGTCCGATTTGAAAAAGGGTTAAGGGTTTTTACGAAGTGCTTGTGAACGTCTGGTTTTAAGTGTCGGTGTAGCCAGTCCTCCTCCACATTGCCGGACCTCTCTGTGGCTATTCCTGTAAATTTACACTTGTATTGGCAAACGCAGTTCGCTACAGCGTGTGCCAATCATGTAGCCGATCTTTGATCACAACGGTATTGTGTGGTAATCACTCTCACCGTTCGGTTTTACTTATTTGGCGCTATGTGTGTCGTGTCCCTCCTCTCACCCGTGTTGTTAATTTAATAACTTCAAATGTGCAACAAGGGAAAATGTGTTTTTATTCCTCCTCCCCCCCCGGCTGTCAAACAAAATTGCCTCTGACACTACAGAGCAACCAGACCCACCAAACTGTTTCCCTAAGCTGCCAGGGCAAACCCCCCCCCCCCAAAAAACAACAACAACAAAAAAAAACGTGCATCTCGTTTCAATCTGTGGGGATTTGGATCACGGGTCGATGACAGAAAATGTGACTAAATCAAAGTCTCGCGGAGGCTTCACATGAGCTCGTCGGTGGCCGCTTTCAAGGTGACAGGAAAGCGGGGCATGTAATCTACCTGCGCTCAGCTCAGGGAGGCCTAAGCGGTGAAATATACCGCTCCGCCGCGGCTCAGGCACAGGACTTCATCATATTGTCCTTGGCGAGGCGTCGGCAATGTCACCCCAGCGGAGGAGAGGGACAGTGGGATATATCAGAGGAAGGTTCAGCACACTGGGGTCCCAACACCGGGGCCCCCGTGGGAGAGACATGACAGCCTCTTCAGAAAACCTCTGACTCAAGGAGTCTGAATGATAAACCCGTAATGGAAATGGAAATGGTTGCAGAAAGAGAGATGGTCTGCCGGGACGCGGCCGCACCGAGAATGATGAGCTATCTTTGACCCCTGCTGGCACCTCCTTAATGGTGAAAAAGAAAAAAAAAAACAAAAACCACAGTGTAGATATTTTTACGTGCGGTAAATAGAGTTTGGGGAAAGATTCGTTTTGAAGATCACACGGAGAGAGTTTTCTTTTCGGCCTTCAGTCGCATTTATGGAAACGAAGCGTCGTTTGCGGGAGGCGTCTGGAAGTTATTTGAGCTGTAATTAGAACATCATCGATCGATCAATGGATGAAGCTTTGCTGACGCGGCGCTTTCCTTCGCACACAGTTAAATCCAACACAAGTCGTTTAAAAAAGAATTCATCAATCAATTCATTCAGCGTGACCTTGGATTTTAAAGCAGATTGTAAAGATTTTCTGATGTTTAAATGTTGCCTTTTGCTTGAACTTCTGCATTATTAATTGGAGTGATTAATCGTAATTTTGATATATACATATCATATATTAGCACATTATTTTGTGGCACTATTGTGATAATAAAAAAATACTTATTTGCACCTTCCTTGCAGGTTTATTTAGCTAATTATTTCTGCCAGGCGTTTTAAACAGGCTTCATCAGGCACCAGTTAGACGAACAAGTCTGTCAATAAGCTGCACAGAATAACCAACCGCATCCATCGGACGACAGAGCGCCTCATTAAAAGCCGCATTCTCTGATTTTAGAAAGAAAATCAATTTTGCACTGCGCAGGCCTCACCGGGTTGAAAGCCGCAGGTGCCTCACAGTGCAGAAAGATGCTGCACATTTAAACTTTTCATTTGAATCCGTATGGTAACATAAATAAGTACATATTGCAAATGCTTTGTTCGGTCAGCTCAAGTCATTTCAGAAATCATCAGACGTCTCCTTCGTTTCAAAGCTCGGCGTTTCCGTGACGTCGTCTTTGAGGAGACCAATCACTGCACCGAGTTGCTCAATCATTAATATACTTCTCTCAATATCTTCAGTACCGGTTTGTGAAACACCAACGTTTAAATCCACGAAAAACTAAACATGTAGGGACTCTGATCTGGGGTCGGTCAACTGAACGGAGCAACTATAAATCTAAAACATGCATTTTGTCAGAATGATTTGATTGAGTGGAATATTTAGGTGCGTATTTTGGCTGAATCCCGGTAAGATGAATGTGCAGCTTGCCCTCATCGTAGAAGGTTGTAGAGTGACTGGCGGTGCAAAATCACTCTTTCGGACAAGGTTATGATGACGGAGAGGCTGACAGGATATGAAAGACTGTTCACTCGCTGATTGATCTCTAAACAAAGCGCTGTGCAATATCAGAGGAAAGTGTAATGAGTCACCGGACTGTTTTTTTTTTTAGTCTGAAGTTCTTTCACCCCGTTGTTTAGATACAGGAACTTATTACCGACCCGTCTAGAAATAGATGAGGCAGCTTGATCCTTTTGAAGTGATCGATATCTCTCTCGTTTCGTGTTGGCCCGTCACGTGACGTACACTTTGGAATTTTGGGTTTTGACTTGACAAAACGTGGCGACGATACAAAGAAATGCAGTAAAAAAAACTAACCCAGTTATTGGTTTCCCGTCCTCTTCTCCAGGTCCAGTGAGCAGCGTGTTGGTCCGTCGCTTCGGAAGTCGACCAGTGGTCATGATGGGCGGACTGATGTGTGGGGTTTCTATGGTAACGGCCTCATTTGGGAGCTCCATCGTTTACCTCTACCTTTGCATTGGCATCATTGGAGGTATAGTTCAGTTTTGTTTTTTGTTTTTTGCAGCGTCATAAGTGTGATTATTTTGACTGCTTTTTGTAACTGAATGCCTAAATGTTGTTGGACAAAATTTAATTCACTTATTTTGAGATCCAAAACTCTTTCTCTTGCCGTTTTGCTAACTCTTCCTGTTCTCGATGGACTAGCCCCTTGGAGACAGAGGAATTTGCAGAGTTATTTACTTATTTTCTTTTCGTATTTGCTAAGAAGCTCTTGATGCAGAGCTGCCTCCACCGATTTGGCCTCTGTGCCATTTGTTCCTGGGCTTTGGGCATCTGCCTCGGCTCCTGAGGTGCAGAACCAGCGCCATGACAGTAATTAAGACAGAACTATCTCTGATCCCAGAGAGCAGAGGCTTTAATCGGCCTCCGTCGCCTTCCTGCAGTCTCCAATCACGGGCGTCGCATGGGGGCCCTCCGCCGCCCTACGAGGCTCATTACTCCGCCGAAGGCTCCTATGAAGCATTAATAGTCCCAGCGAGTGGCTAAGCTGTGTCCTGAGCCCAGGGGCACGACTTTGTTCCCTTGAGCCCTTGCATAGTGACAAAATGGCATCATTCAGCTTTATCTAGCAAAGGTAACTAAACAGACAAGCATTTACTGCAAAGAGCTGAAGGCTTTTTCATTTTTCCCCCCCTCTTACTCTAACATTCTTTCTTCCCGTTGAGATTCAGCAAAGACAATAGTCGGTGCCTGCGAACAGAACGGTGTTGGACGTTGATTTTGAGTCAAATAGGCGGCAACAAATGTCGTTCTTTACTTCCTGATCATCCGTACCTCAAAAGACCTTTTGGCACCAGGTACAGGCTCGCGTGAAATTCACAAAATATGGTGACCTTGAGTGAAAATGCCTGCCGCACACAGAAATGTACAACATCATGTAATCATTGAAAAACAGCTAAAATTATAATACACCAAAAATGATGTGATTATTACAGTCAACTTAACTCTTCAAAACCTTCGTATACCTTGTGACCAGGCACCAACCAATGACTACACGCTACATAATATGTATTTAACCGTGTGATTTTATTTTTTTTTCACAAAACTTCGTCATCATATTAGTTAAACTCTAATGTAAATGACATCAACATCACCATTCTTGTTTTCCCTGTTTTAGTTCATATCTTCTGCATTGCGTTGTTTCAAGTCCACAGCCTAAGAGAGATATTGTAAATAGTTACATTGGTTATTATTATTGAAGTTAAGCATTAAGCGTATATCATTGTGAAGGCTTAGATGAAGTTGTCTCAGTATATATACCTTCTGTATCGACGTTATAAAACGCACTACAAACTAAACATTATCAATACTAAATTTTACCAACTAAAACCAGACACTGTTTCACTACTGCGTCAAAGTTAGTTTACGAAAAATAATGAGTTTGAGCAACTTGCCTCTGAGCTGAGACCAGAGCAGCAGATTGACTTTGGACGGGGAAAATCTCGCGCCGCAACCATGTAGCCGTAGCTCTTCATCTTCCTTAAATTAAGGCGCCATTAAATTAATATGTCCAGAGCAGAAGGTAGGAGAGTGAACGTATTACCCAGGCTACCTAATTTATTTCTACTTAAATGGAGAAATTATTTCTGAAATAATTCCAGCATTCTGTAATGAGATTTTATCCTGCAAAACTGAAATGAGATGAAACCTAAATGGACACGGAGCACAATCAGTTCTGATTTAATTTAGGAAAGGACCCTCTAGAGTTTAGCTTCATCACAACTTTTCCTTCTTAAGGATTTTAAACGTGACTCTCTTTTATTTATTTATTTATTTATTTATTTTCATCCCTCCTCCCCCCTCCACACCATCTCTCTTGCATACAGGCTGGGGACTCTGCTTCAACCTGAACGCGTCTCTCACCATCATCAGTAAATATTTCCTCGCCAAGCGACCGTTGGCCAACGGCCTTGCCATGGCCGGCAGCCCGGTGTTCCTCTGCTTCCTGGCCCCGGTCAACCAGTATCTCTTAGGACACTTTGGCTGGAGAGGAAGCCTGCTTATCCTCGGGGGTATGATGTTGAACTGCTGCGTTGCGGGGGCCGTAATGAGACCCGTCGCTCGGCAGTCCGCCCCACCGAAGGAGGCGGACCAGTCGAACGACACAACGTCGAAAGGGAGCCGCCTGAACAAAGTCAAGACCTTCCTGGATCTGTCGTTCTTCAAGGATCCGGGCTTCATCATTTACCTCGTTGGAAACGTCATGTACATCTTCGGCGCCTACGCGCCCATCGTGTTTTTGCCGGCGTACGCAGTCAGCCGAGGCGTAGAGGAGTACTCTGCCGCCTATCTGCTCTCCATCATGGGCTTCGTCGACATGTTTGTCAGGCCCCTCACGGGGCTGGTGGCCAACAGCAGGCGGGTCAGGCCCAGGATCCAGTTCCTCTTCAGCTTCGCCATGGTCTTCAACGGCACGTTCCACCTCCTCTGCCCCCTGATGAGCACCTACCCGCTGCTGGTGGCCTACGCCGTGTTCTTCGGCGTGGGCTTCGGGATGGTTTTCGCACTGATATTTGAATGCCTCATGGACCTGATGGGAAACCAGCGCTTCCCCAGCGCCGTTGGACTGGTGACCATCATAGAGTGCTTCCCCATGCTCTTGGGACCGCCGGCTGCAGGTAACGTCTCCTCAATGCGATTTGTCTGTGCTCCTTTGCATTCGTGCTGAAACGCATCTCAGCTATATTTACTTTTTTATTTGTAAGACATTTGTAAGGTAACAGAATAAGGCAAAAGTTCAGATGTTTCTGATGTAACCAAGGATAGTTCTTGACTTTGTTGCAGAATGTTCATCGTGTGCAATTTTTAGTTTTTGCAGCGGCTTCTATTATCCTCCGTTTTTATAATTATTATTTTCCGTTTTGTTTCAGTGTCATTCGAAATCCAGTGGTTCTCCCAGAGCTCCACCCGTGTAGCGTTAGCAGCTAAATCTGCTGAAGAGACGCATGTACTTTCTTCGGGTCGTGATTATCATTCATAAAATATCACTCCTTAGGAAACGAAGCGGTCATTTAGAAGATGCTCACTTTGATGAAAATGGAAAGTCGAGGGTTTTCGACAGGTAAACTTTCCCTCCGCTTTTCGCTGAAGTGAAAAGTTTTGACCGGGAGCGACCCCTTTCCGAGGGGCCCCTTTTAATGGGGCCAAATAAGGGCCTCCTTGCTTGTGTAACGTTCTCCTCCAGAGGGCACAATCGTTATGTATCCCGTATCTGCTTGTTACTGCTCCTCCGAACCTTCGGGTCAAGCCAATTAGGAGGAAGTGAGGTAAGTGAGGGTAATTAGTCTTTTGCGTTGGGTGTTTAATGATGCTCAGTTCAAACTCTCGTCATTAAAGTCCTGTACCTGGGCCATAATTAGGCTGCGAAGGCACTAAAAAAAAAAGAGAGAGAGAAAGGGGTGACTATGCCAGATGGACATAATTACTGCTCAGCCAATAAAGGATTGTCTTAATGAGGGTGGTGGTCATCTGAGCACCGGCGCCAGATGAGTGCTATCAATCAGATAATGCATTGAGAGGCAGGATGAAAAATGACCCCTCACGGTGCAAACGCATACACAAATATTACGCCCATCATCATCATCTGCTGCAAAGCTGGAACGTGATGAGAGAAACCTTTTTCATGGTCCTTTCACCCTAAAATGCTCTCTTTCAGTGTGATGGGTTCTGGAAGGTGGTAGTTAGTGAGTTTGTCTGAAAAGTTCATGTAAAAGACTTGATTTTTTTTAAAGTATATCATCTATAGCGTGATATGTTAAAGCAGGACTCTTGCAAATGTTTCCGTATTAAATTATTTCCCCTCGGTTTTTGCCTTCCAGTCTCTTTTAATTGCATTTCCAAAGTAGAAATGCAAAACGGATGGACATCCACGTTCGTCCGCGTTGTCTGTGTTGGATTTCTCCATCTTTTCCCGTCACTACCTTTTCCAGCTTTTGACGAAGGCAACCCGGCCTCTTTGGTTTCTGGAAACCTGGAGCTTTAAGTCGAGTCTGAAGCACATTCGTCGTCTTTCCGCAGGCCTTTCCTGCGTATTGATGTTTCGGAGAATGGCCTTCGCTTCTGCTGTCCAATAGAAAAACAGGAGAGCCAGAAAGCATTCAGAGGGTTAGGATTACCCTAACCCCATCCCTCACTCGTTTCCTTCTCCACACACGTATAAGAGTCCAAATCCAAGTTCATAGTGCTTAACCTGGCTTTCTCTTCCTGTTTTGACTTTGAATTCGCATGTTCCTGTTCCAGGCTTACTGGTGGACGTCTTTGACGACTACAAGTACCTTTTCTTCATGTGTGGAGGAGTGATCACGACCGGCGGGCTCTTCCTCTTCGTCATGAACGTCTATAACTACAACAGGCTAGAGAAAGCGAATAGAGGAAAAGAAACGGAGCAGGACCAGAACACCGTGGAGAACCAGGAGCAGGCGAGCGGCTCAGAGGCTCGGGTGGAACTGCTGGACTCTGAGGGGAAGGAGGCGAACACGGCCAGAACCAGAACCGGAGCCCAAAGAACAAACTTGTTAAACCAGTGATCACAGTTGGGTAGTAACTAGCTACGCTCACTCAATTACATTTAGTTGAGTAACTTTTTTGGAAAAAAACGAACACAACAAAAAAAAAAAATACAATTTTAGGAGTATTTTTACTACGCTTCACTTTTTACTCTTACTTGAGTAAAATTTCTGGATTCTCTGCCTACTGATTAAAAAAACAAACAAACACGTTTTAATCAAAAATTCACCAGACAGACACACACCGACAGTTTCTTGTTGAAGTTTCATAAGTTTTTTTCATGTGAATGTCGGCCATTTTCGTCCTTAAATACCCCCCAAAATCCACATATCTTTATATTTTGGTTCGCCTGAAAACATGATTTTCAAACTTTAAATGACTGATCATGCAATCTGTTACACACTACGTGAGTAGAGTTTTTACCAAATACTTTGTTACTCTTAATTAACCGGACGGCGACTTTTTCCTTTTAATTGAGTGAGTGTGTTTTGCAGCAGCGCTGCTCTTCTGGGTTCTCTGCCCACCTTTGGTGATGCTGTGTAGTTTAATTCATGCTCTACTGTCAGCATGTCAGCAGCATTACCTCAAACTTTGGAGAAGTGAAGCCTTTAACATGCCAGTTCCCTGCAGGATTTGCTGAAGTTGAGCTTTGTGTCCCGTCAAATTTATATCACCTCTGTGAAAAACAAATGAAACATGCACTCTAAATTAATGGGTGGATTTTGTTAGAAACTGTTATTTGATATTTTACCCTGTGATTAATTGAAAGGCTGCATTTTTCCCACATCTCCATGTTTGTCTGATCTTTGCGACGGGATCCAGCCAGTTTCACACCCATCGACTGAGCCTGTTGCTAAGATACCTCAAGACGACAGCCGTATTTGGAGGGACCTGATGGGTTTTTGAAGCAAAGAGGGGAGATGTGATGTCAACAGATTTTACGATATTTTATGGTTTTTATTTTCCTATCTTAAATTGAAGTTGTTTTTTTTTCTGTCTGGAATATAAAGCCACATTTTGTTGTCCTGTTACATGCGAGGCAGTGAGAATGAATATGTTTTAAAACTAAATACTGTTACGCTTTTAAGACAATTCACTAAATACTGGAGAAACATTTACATAATTCACAGAACTGTAAAAAAAAGAAAGGAAAAACATCAACATGCTGTGCTAAAAGCTCTGATGTGGACCAAAGCAGGCTGAGCCAAAAGCTTTTTTTTTTTAAGGTGTATGTGAAATATTAGCAAATTTTAGCATTCGTCTTTAAGTGCATTGCAAAATTAGCTGCGTGTGTGTTTTTGTTATTATTTTACAATTCCTCGTAGAATTAAAAAGATTTATTAGGGCAATAAAAATGAATCTCTTCAGTCCATGCATCCTTTCGAGATGGTAAACGCCAGTTAGCCAATGACATTTTGCACAAACGAGGGTGTTTTATGCTGTTCATCTGGAAAATGTGCATTTAAAACATTCCTAAATCTACAATGCTGTAAAATAGAAGAAAAAAAAAAAAAGATTTTTAATGTTTTTGCTTTTTTTTTTGTCTCACTTAAATATTTTAGATCATCAAAGAAGTTTCATTATCAGAGGGAAAAAAAACCTGTGCAAGTCATTTTTGTTTTTTTAATCAAAACAATGATTTCACTGCTTTGAAAAGCGAAAGAAAGGGGAAGAAGAACAGCCGCCCCGCTGGCCTCGTGGGGAAAAAAGTGATTGCCCTCTAAACCCAACAACTGCTACTGAGCTTTTGTACCAGCTGGCAAAAAGTATTTTTACATTGCTGCAGAGAAATCATTCTTTGCAGACATGTTTTAATTTAGCAACATTAGAGTTTTGTTGTTTTTTTGCAACGTTCAGAGCGTCTTGGTTTAATGTGAGATCGTTCTCCCTACTTCCTGTTGCCAGACAGCTTCTTGATTCTCTGACCGCTCAGAGAATCACAAAGATGCGTTTAATTGCAGTTAATTAACCTCTAATTAAATATCTGCTTTCATGTGGCTATGATGGTTTGGTGGAAGTATGACATTTTCTCTGGTTATTTGTCTGCTGTTGAAATATGTTTAATGATTTGAAACAAAAAAAAAATCTGTAAAGGTGCAAATACTTTTCACGGCCCTCTGGCTCCAGTGTTTCAGTCAAGATGCCAGCAGCTCTTCTATAGTGTTGATAATCCCTAAAGACGTTTCCACACCTGTCCAGTTTCTGTATCCGCTGTTAACCCTAATAAATCAGTTGTTTTAATCTCTGCTCTTGATGCCCTTTCTCTTTCATGAACCCCGTCGTTCACGAAGCGGCGTCGGGCTGTCGCTCCCTCCCCCGCGCCTCGCGCCGTCGGGGACGCATGAGAGGGAGCGCGTCGTCGCTCCCTCCGCGCGTCGTCGCTCCCTCCGCGCGTCGTCGCTCCCTCCGCGCGTCGTCGCCCGGCTCGCCAAATGACACCGGGACGCGTGAGAAATGCCATCGGATCGAGACCCCGGCGCCCGAGCTTCCTCGGCGTCGGGCGACTCCCGTCCAATTTTTCATGACAATTAGAAGACCGGGGAACAAGTTTGGAAATGTCAGCAGCTTAAGGGTGCGGGCGCCTAATGAAGCGAGGCCCCCGTGTTCCGGGCGAGCGCTCGGCGCTGCGTGCAGCCTCATACACATCAGCAAATCATTGGGCCAATAAATTAGACCGGCAGCAGTGGCAAACACACACAACTTTTTTTTTCTTTCTTTTTTTTTTGTGTGTGTCTATTTCCTGTACTTTTGCACAAGGACTTTGGACATGACAAGGTGGAAAGGTCCCCCTGAGACAAAGCTGCGGACGCCGCGGCCAGAGGTCCGTCATTATTATATTCCAGCTCACCTCCTGTTTCCGCCCCTCTGGCCCGCTGACCCTCCTCCTCTGCCGGCGCAGGGTTTGCTCCGTGACTGCTGTCCTCCCTGCTTATATATATATATATAAAACAATTCAACAAAAACAACTCGCGCCTCTCCAGAGGGCCGGGAAGAAGAAGATCGAGGTGGTCAACCTATGTAGAGCGACGGAAACATCAGCCGCTGCGAATAACACACCGTAAGGTTTCCTATTGCGGCGCTGCGCTCGTGTAGAAATGTCAGCGCCGACGCAGAGGCGTGAAGGTCGGCTCTGATGGCCACGAGTCGCAGGAAATTTCCATCCCGGATTACATCTCAGGAGGAGGGAACCAAACCTTCCATGTGTGAGCAAAGCGTAGAATGCTGAGGTGAAGTACAGAGAAAAACATGAGGAGGCCACTGATTTCACTCTTTGTTGGAGAAAAGATGCAGCTTTCAGACCACAAGTTATGCAAAGAAAACAAGTTCATAATGACTTCGATAATGTTTTCACTCAGGAAGAGGTCAGAGGTCAATATTTGGTGGGGTCACCAGGAGGTTTTCAATGGGGTTCGGTGCAGTGGGCTCTATGTTGCAATGTGAAAGACCAACACCAAGCTGTATAAACGGACATCTGAAAAGTGTGGCTGGCATATGAGTTCAGCCCCCACAATTCTGCGAGGACACGTCATGCATCTCTATAGCGACGGTCACCAGAAGTGTCTCAATGGGAACAGACAGCAGCCAATCAGAGGACGGCGCCATCTTCCCTCCTCCCCACCGTTTTTCCACTCGTTTTTACAAGAACAAGAGATTTGAAAGAGTTGCACAAACTCAATCTGCAAGTTTTGCATTTTACAGCGCTGAACATATTGTTAGATGACAAAATGACATTTTTCATATTTTGAAGTCCGTAATGTTCCAAAAGCAATGCTTGAGGGACTTATGTTTAGTTATTACAGTGTTTTTTGAGATATATATTCTATTAGGCGTTGATGCTCTCATTTCTTTCAGTTCGTACAGATTCGCCTCCAAGAGTGACCGAAGCACGGCCGAGTGAGATCAGCGGCCGGAACAAAGCGCGAGGAGAGCGGGAGTCTCTTCCTCGCCTCTTGACGAGGACTGGAATTAAGACGTAACGACGTTCGCTAACCGTGAGCGACGGGTCTCAGTTTGCTGTCGTCGCTCCCGTTTGGAGAAGCTCCCGCACTGGGAGAAGGCGTCTGTAATTGGTTATCACTCTTCATAAAAGCGTTCCCGCCTGCCAAGCTCTCACAACGCGCCGCCTAAAGAAGCAGAGGGAGCGGAGACCGCCGTCTCGGTGTTGATTATCAGCCCCTTCCCCTGACCTTTAGATCGGTGCGAATCTGAGCTCTGCTGTTTACAAAGGGAGGTGGTGGAGGCGGAGGCTGGGTGGTGGTGGTGCTGGTGGGAGGAGGTCTGACCTGATGAATCTGAAGTGGCCTTACACAAGCGGAGAGCTGGAGACGAGTAAAAGAGGAACGAATGCGGTCCCAGAGGGCTCAGAGAGCACCGGCATCTATCAGCAGAGGAAATTGAAGGGGACGTTTCAGAGCGGCAGAGATTAGGTAGAGCTGCAGAGCTGAGAAAGTGAGCGCTGCCGAACGCAATGGCTTCCCTGCTGGAGCGACACCAGGCAAACGGAGGACAGTGGAAGCAGGGAGACGTCTGCGTGCGCACAGAACGTGTTTCTTTGAGCAGCCAACAAGAGTTTGGGAAAGGGAGATGTTTGCTCAGTCGGTGTTCATGTTGTCGACCAGCACCTCGTTTGATCCGGTGTCAAAATGGCGCTTTGCAAAGATCTTTGCTCCCGCTTTACATCCAGTGTCCATGATAGAAGCAGTGCTCTACAACGCTTTAACCATTTCCAGTTGTTAGGGATGGATTACCAAGCAGCAAAAGACGTTTTTTTAAACCAGGGTTTTAGCTAAACATGGGTCTTACGGCTCCTCTCTGCTTCACTCAGTGTGGTTTATGCATCGTACTCGTGTTGCACTTTGCGCTGCCCTTAATTCCATGTTTGCCGAGGACAGATTTTTCATTCAAAGATTAGTCATGAGTGTCTGGTTCCAGTCTGAAAAGAAAGACGAACGCCACGTGAGCGAAGGAACTGATGCAAATGAAATACCAGAATGGAGAGACAAAAGGTTAGACTAAGTAAAAAAAAATAAATAAATGAAAAAAAAAAAGGGACAGGGAGACATAACAACCCCTTCCATCCATCATCCGTGTCTTTGTCCTGACCACTGAGTAGGGGAGGTAATGAAAGTAATTTAACGTACATCTATAATTAATATGCTCTCTTTGGGCAGCGTGCTGCTTCGGAGGAACAGGTGATGGAGTGTGTTTATTATGAGTGTGTGAGGGAGCTGCATGATGGGGCACCGGGCCGTCGACGGGGTAATTCAGTAAGCATCATTCCTGCAGCGCCGAGGTCAGATCGGTGCAGCCATGTAGGGCGCCACTGGGTGCGCTCCCCTAGGGGCCGCATGGAAACTGGGTTTCTGTTCTTTCTCAGTTTTTCCTTCCCCTCCTCCTCTCTGAGTCTCCTGAAGAGGCACGGCACGTAGCAGTGCCCCGGGCCAGCGTTCTGCTTCCATGTGTCCCTCGCTTTCTCACTTTCTTCCTCTCCTTTCTCTTACCTCGCGGTCCGCGGCTCCCTCCCCCCGGTCGCGCTCCCCCCCGGTCGGTTTGGTAAACCTCATCTCTGGCTGTCTGTCTGACTCCACCACCTTCCTCTTTATGACTCCTAATATTCCCCTCCACCCCCTCCACCCACCTCCCTCGCTCCCAGAAAACCCTGAGAGTGCACTTCAGGAATTTCTTTTCGTTTTTGAAAAAGAGCAGGAGCCTTTGCGCAAACACAGTTCAAACCGGAGTGCCCTCAGTGCTGTCTCCTTTTGAAACTCCCTGCTCTTTGAATACCATCCGTTTGAAGAGAATGCCCTCTGCATTTCATTTTACACAGCCAGTCAAGTGTGCTCTCAGGCTTTTCCTGAACTTATAAGCACGCGCACACAACGCACGCACACACACACACAATCGCATCAGGCTCACACATGAACAAATCCCGACATATTTGCATTCACACCCTTAGAACATTGACTTATCGTGGTGCAAAGTGGAGTTCTCTATCACTTTTAAGCTCCTTCGTTTGTTTTCTCTGTTCTCCCAATGTAAGGCTGTAAGCTGGTCGCCGTCCAGCGAGTCTTAATTCAGGTCAACTGCTTCTGTGCAGGTTTCATCATCTTGTTTTTGCTTTCACTAAAGCAATTGTCTGGCTTAATTTCTATGACGTTCTTTCAACAATGACTTTCTTCTCGCCACTCATGCATTAAAGCCAAAAGCAGTTCCCTCCTACTACTTGTCTCATAAGTTTCACAGTCTTGAGGTGGCACGCTAAATATACGTCGGCGGTTGGGTAAAGTTTTATTCTTCAACAGAGTCCGCGCCTCCAACAATTTTCACCGTGCAACTTACGTCTTCAAAGCCATGCTGGACATATTGACCAGCTCGCTTTCGGCAAACAGAAACTCATTTTCAGCACGAGGCAGCGTTGATTGGCAGCGTCCCTTCTTCGTCACCGCATGCGTCCAGTTCTTCGACAGCAGATGTGCAAGCGGGGGTCACCGAGCGTGTGGACTCGCGCGTGACTTTTAATGGGCAGCATATGGAGTCCGTAAGTGATGAGTGGGACTCGGGCCGGTGACAGGTGCCGAGTCGTCTGTTGCACTGACCCCTGCCTCACGGCGGACCAAATCCGAGGACGCCTTCATTCTGGGGGCCCCGACCCAAACAGACTCCCTCGTCGACACACAGCCGCCTCGGTGACGGTTTTACGGTGCGCTCGCAGCTCTCCGAACACGCTTGTTGTGGCACAAGTGGCGTTTTTTTTTTTTTCCGTTTGTTCTTTTGAGGCGTTGCAGCGAGACGCAAAGTTCCTCCGGGACTCCAACTCGTTTTATGATTTTTAACTCATGTTACAAGGCAGCAAACCTGCTTGATGAGCTTCAGAGTTGTGAACCGAGTCTTGCTGAACGTGTGGCAATACTCAGAGTGAAGGGTGGCAAAAGGGAGGCCAGTCTTGTCACTAGTAAATCAAACAACAAATCAATGTTTCAAACGCATGAAGGTGCCACTGAAAACCTTAACGCCCTCTGTGCACGGTCACTGATGTGTAAAGACATGTTGAACATCAGTGGTAAATAAATGCTGCTAAATCTGTAACAGGCGCAGTGCTATTGTGTGTACATAGTCTTTGGTATAGACTCTCATTTACTCTGATAACCCACAGTCTTCAGATGTGTTAAGTTGCTCCAAAAAGCACACTGAAGATGACATAAAAAACTGCTCCATGAAATGTAGCTGTAATAAAAAACATGCCACACTTTTCAAATGTTTATCCGCAAAATGTGTTTTCCTTCCACTTTACAATTATGCACTATTGCTTTGTTATATATACTGCTCCTGGATTCAATTATCCACAGTGTTTTTCAACAAAGCGTCAAAACTTTTTTTAAAGTTCGAATACATTCCTATAGTCCTACCGCAAACCTCAACAGGTTGCTAAACTGTGCATCTATTCAATGCAAGGGGACGGAGCATAAGCACAAAATCCATCAACACAGGGATCCAGCAGCACTTTCTACGCTACAGAAAACACTCGGAGTTACTAGAACCTGTAGTTCCTTGAGTGGCTTCATCTAGAAGAGAAATACAGCGAACAGTTTAGTCTGATTGAGTTAAGTTGCTCATTTTAGCTTAGATGCTATCATTAGCATGAGGGCTACCACTAGCATGTTGACCTTCAGTAACGTTCTACTTCAAGCATGGAAACAGTAAAGGCTAGAACTAGCCCAAAAAAAAAAAAAGAGGTTTGGCTAAAATGAAGTCTATATATAGTTTTTAGGTCATGACCTTCCGACCCTAGCCTCCCACTAGCCCCAGTGTTTCATTTTATTTAAAATAAGTGGAGGCAGTTTGGAGCCCAGAAGATGTGGTTAGACTCTACGGCAGCTGGCGCCTGCAATAAGGTCGCATGGGAGGTGTTTAATTAGCGGGCCACGGCCGAGTCTGCGGTGGAACCTTTCACTACCGCAATATGTCACAGGGTGCATCAGCTTACGCACACGCACATTCACGCAGGCATGTACAGACATGAAAACACATCAGATCCGCTCAGTGGGAGCGCGTCACAATGGGGGAAAATGCAGACTTTACGAGGAGTTTTCTTGTCTGCGAAATCGAGAACGAGACAAACAGGAAGTCGATATGGGCACAACGGGAACAGAGGAGATCAGCAGGAAGGAGGCGGCAGGAAAAAAAAAAAAGGGATGAAGGAACCGAGCGAGAGGTACATCGAAAGGACGAAGTGAAAGCAAGCAGAGCCAAAAAGATGGCCACCGTGGCGAGGCTCCACGCCGCGCCGTCCGTCCGTCCATCCGTCATCCAGCAGACCATTTCTCTCATTACCAGTTTGCCTTTTCTTTTTTTTTAGGGGCTTCGCCAGTTCGTTTCTGGGTCACTTTGGCTAGCCGGAATGAGTGGCATCTGTTCAGGCCTGACTGTATGTGCACCACCAGGCCAGTTGGACGTATCACTTAACTGGAGACGCGGGGCGCCAGGGCCGGTTACTCCAGCCAACCCCGTCAATGGTTACACTGCCACACGTGCATGCCAGCGCACCATTAACACAGGGGGGAGGAAGGCTGCGTGGCGTTCAAATGGGATCTAAAAGCTCCGCCGTTGGATCTTTTGTGTAATTTCTGTGCAGCTGATCAAACCCATAAAACTAAGTGAGAGATTTGATGGCATGCAAATTTGTGTGGGAGGTAAGCTCAAGGTTAGCTTTGGGTCGTCACATCAAACGCCCCTGCTCTATTTGGCGCTTGCTGCAATTGTTTCGATGGGTCTGGCACCACGGCTGGTCACAGGTGTCACCCAGCAGGTACACATGTCCTTGCAAAGATGATCATTTCCTTCACATAGTGTTACATCACCACCACAAACATGAGTTCAGTAATGCGCTCAAGAGGGATTTTATGTGAGTGACCGACTCACATGATTGATAGCTGTTCAGTTGATCATGGAAATAGTGAGTGGAGACGTGGACGTCCTTCTGAATGGACCAGGAAGAGCTTGCTGGCTCTTGAGGAGCTCCACAGATCTACAGCTCAGGTAGGAAAATCTCTTGTTGAAGGAAAAACACGAGACGTTCAGTTTACCAAAGACACACACAGCCAGTGACGGATTAAAGTTTGTGTCAGAGTCCAGAACTAAATCCAGCTGAGAATCTGCTGCAAGACTACAAAACAACAACAACAATGAACTCCAGTCAGTCTGACCGCACTTGAGATATTTTGTGAAAATAATGGGCAGAAACCAAAAATCAAGGATAAGGCTGAGAGAGCAGTATCTCAAAGATCACGAAGGACTGGCATCTGTAGAGGTTGGAAACCGTGGTGCCAACAGAGGTCAAAACACCACTTTGACCTCTGTTGCTACAAAATAAAATACGAACCAAATTCAATGTTTTATTTTGAAAGTCAAACTAAGATGCATTTCTGTTTTTAAATCGCACAACAAAACTAATTAGCTAACTTTTACAAAGATATATAAAATCAATCTTTATTTTGTGTACTGGGGCCAGCTGAGTGAGTCTTTTCCATAAACGCGATAACTAAAGATAGTTAGCCCCCCTAGAAATATAGATGGGGTAGTTCATAGTTTCCAGCCATTAAAGCCAATAAATAAACGACCTTTAAAAGCCTTGCACCATTGTCAATATTTCATGCAAACGTTGTATAATACATAAAGAAGAACTCCTGAAACCACTTTATAATCAAACATCATTTCTCTCTTGGTTTTGGAAGAGTCACGGTGAAGGGGCCAAAGAGTGACGTGTGGCTCTGAGGCGCCATTTTTCAGATCCCTGTTCCATGAAGTGCTGACGCGCTGAGCAGAGGTATGAATACTTTTGCAGTGTTCTCTCGCTTTTTTAATACTATAAAGTCCATACCGATATTTTTCCTCCTCAACACCCCTGGAAAATGGAGCTGCAGCCTCAGTGTTGGCCACCATCTGACACACTTACCAGACATCGGAGGGTGTGTGTGCTGAGAGATAGAAAATGAATAGACCGGTTTGAATGGGTTAGATTTCCGTACATCTAATTTCCAAGCTCACTAAAAGTGTGGCTGCATCATTAACAGGGCCGTTGCCCTTATTCCCTGTGTCTTTGTGCTAAACTGTTTTCTGCATTGTGTGTGTGGTCCACATTGGAGCGGGTGATTGATGACATTTTTATAAGAGCAATGTAGAACCTGAACCAGTAATTGGCACAACTCTACTCTCAGCCACCCCCTCTGCTCCTCAGTGTGTTTGATCTAAGGTCCTGGTTGCTCATAAGGCTGATGACTTAAAGAAAGCAATTTTAAAACTGTTGCTGGCGACCAAAAATTGCAAAATCAGGAGGGAAATTTCAGCCAGCAGAGGTCAGTGTTGCTCCACTGATGGAGTCGGAGCCAAGCTGGCTCCTCTCTCTCTCTTCTCTCTCTCTCCTCCCGTCAGTCATCCCAGCTTCATTTTCTCCTTTTAGTTTCTCATTCGGTTCTCTCACTCCCACTTTCCTCCCCATTCATCTTACTCGGCGCATCATGCTGTTGGAGTACCGGGAGCATTATATGATAATCGCAGTATGGCGTACACATCTCCCGGCCTCGAACGCGGCGGCGTACAGGCTCACGGGGAACAGCTGTGTGCTGTAATTGCATTTGACTCCACTTAATCTAATAGTTTTGGGGGTCTGAGGGAGTGGGGAGTGGGGGGGGACAACGGGACATAAAAGGCGCGTTTAAAATCAGGAAAACCCAATGAGCAGCCTCATAATGGAGTCGCGCGTGAGAGATATTAAGAGGATATCGACTCAGGTTAAGACGCACGCGCACAAACTCAAATGGGGGGGAGAGCAGGGATTCAAATTCCTCTTATCAAAAGGAAAGCGCCCGCGTTCTTTCATCGACCGGGCCGGTGTGTTGGTGTCAACGTTTAGACTTGATTACCGCTGACACGCAGGGCCCGGGCTGAAACACGAGGCTGGTAATGGCCGCGACGCATCGTGCATATCAAATATAGCATGAATCCTACCGGAGTAATTAATATCGCACTGTGGTGATGAGTTTCCGGGCATAAACGGCCCAATCGGATTTGCACGGCTTGCACTGCGGTAATTAAGATGGAGCATCGGGGGGGGGGAGACAAGGGAAAAAAAACGTTTTGGTGAATTCTCCTCTCTGTGTTCCTCTTCGTCTCCCTCCCGAGTCACGGTCCTCTTCAAGGTTCTGCCCAGAAAATGTGGTGTTGACGTTTTGATTTTTGTTTTTTTTTTTCGTACCGAGAAAACACAAGGTGGGGGGTAATTTCGCAGCTCCCAACACAGGCCACGCCGAGTTACTTCTCGGAGTCGTACTTCAGTCTTCCTTTAGAGGGGAAACGAGGCCTTTGGCTTCACATGTCCTAGTTTTTAGTTGCGTTCAGGACCTTTGGCATGCTGCGCCACCCCCTCTACAGGAGAGCTATTTTCTTTTTCTTTTTTCACTCCTCTCGTCTGGGTTGTATCTCCCATGTGCAATATGGGCTCTAAATCTCAGGGTATTTCTCAACAATCATCTCATCAGAAAGCCGCTTCGAGATCGCTCGGCCGTCATCGGACCGCCAAACCCTGCCATTTTCAGCCCATCCGGCGCAGACGTGTGACCGTCGGGTCACGATTTCGCTCCAGCCGTGGCGTGATGGCGGGCGAGGCGTGGCCGTGTGATGATTTCAGCAATCGGAGTAACGTTTGAGACGTGCGAGACTGGTCTCCTTCTGGAAGGCGGAAATTGATTTGAGAGTCATGCGGAGAGAAATCCCTTTGATTTGTCTCACCTTTACACTATCTAATCTGGTTAGAAAGACACCAATAGCGAGGTGTCTCACATTACATCCAGCTCGTCAAAGTATGACACTGAGTTGAGATGGGATTGATTTGGAGAAAACTAAGAAGCATAAAAAAGATAAATAAAATCATGAATCACTGACTGCTCAGTAAAGAATTTGTAATCAGTGTGGAGTAATTCAATCCAAGTCTATGAAGAGTCCTCTGAATTATCATCGCCCTCAGACAGATTTCTGATATGGTTTTCTTTAGTTTTGGTCACACCAACAGCTTTCAGATCATTTAACTAATTTTAATCTCTGGCAAAGACAGTAAATTAAAAAGGGAAGTTTTAACCCCTGATTCCATAGCAACTGCAATGAGGCGTCACTCAATACATCTTACCATCGTTGATTTTGGCCCACACTTCTTTGGGCACAGCTGCTTTAACGCAGCTATGTTGGAGGGCTTCTGAACAGCACCAGCCCGTGTCAGGTTGTCCCACACCGAACATTGACTAGGCCACTTCATGGAGGGAGATTCGCTGATGTGCTTGACGATCACCGTCTTATTGTATAAACCTTTTGATGAGGTTTTAGTAGAGAGCAGAATTCGAGATTCCATCAATTATGGCAAGTTGTCCAGGCCCCAGACCATGACACTGCCACCACCATGTTTGACTGCTGGTGTTGCAGTTTTTCCTGAATGCACACCCTCCAAACAGGTTCCAGTACTCGATGTGACCATGTGTACTCCAGACCGACTGTGGCATATGTAATTTACTATCAATAAGCTTCAAAAAACATGCTAATTGTCATTGAGTGGCTAATAATTACCTAGTCCCGGTGTTCTCAAATCATTCTTGTTTTGCCTGTCAAACTAAACTGCTGTCGCAAAAAAGATTTTCAGTGTAGTTGAAGCTACTTGTATACTTTTGTAACCAGACACAGTCAGCTGCAGAGGTAAGTAAGGCTTGGTGAGGTTATCATAGTGGAGGAATAAACACATACTAGACATGGTAGCGATCAGGAATGCACCATTTTAAGTGCAGCTACATAAAAAAAACAAACTAAAAAACAACCTGATATAAAATCCAGCAGTACCATGGAGAAAAACATATCTGGTTTGAGATCCTTTCAATTTCATAAATCAGCATAGCTACCTGTTAGCCTGCTAGCTTGTTGCCACTCTCAGGATTTACTCTCGTTTGGTACAAAACAAATCTTAGATATTTCTTTACCATTGTGACATTTTACCATTACAAGGTCCTCTCATACTTTAATAGTACTTTATAGAATTTTTTTATTAATCAAGTTAAGCGCTGACCCTTTGGTTATATATACGCACAGTTAAAAAAAAAAAATCCCCTTCTGTGCCGGGCACCTCTGCGTGCCCCTGATGTCCTAGAGCCACAATTTGCGCGCATCATTCCCCTGCATTAATCCTCCTCCGAAGCAATATTTAAAACTCAAATAAAATATTATTCACCACCAGCGAGCGTGGCGTGTTCCGAGTGTGTGAGCGCTTGCCCAGATTTCCCATGGCGGGTGCCGTCGTGCGCCAGGAGGTGGGCCGTCGCCATGCTTTGTCCTTCCATCCTACCTCTCCTCCCTGCAGCGGAGATGACTGATTCGAGGATGCGGTGGCTCTTCCCTCACACCATGTCATTTCCAGGCCAGAAAGCCCCGGGGGATCCTTCTCGACGTTCACATCCCGCCACCCCCCCTTACCCCTTCAGAGCCCTCCAGGCCTGTGACACGCATAACACATTGGCTCTGTCACCAACACAGCTTATTTTAGAGCAGCAGCCTCCTTGGCTGCTGGGATGAGGGGAGGGGAACCTTAACTTTATGTAAATCATATTAATAAATTTGCGGAAGTTAGGTGAGGCGGGGAGTTGGGGGGGGTTTGCACTGAGGATTTAAGCGCCAGAAGGTGAGCGGGACAGTGACAGTAAGTCAGCAGATGAAGAGGAGGAGGAGGAAGGACGGCTCACAGCACGGTCCAGTAACTGCGGCTACAAATGCAGAGTAAAAGAGGGTCAGCATAAAAGCGACTCGCAGTAACCTGCAGGTGGACTTTGTTATGATTTTTGCAGGTGAAACAAGTAAATTGAAGCCAACAGGAGAGACGCACCATGATGGGGTTGGCAGCAGACAAAGGTACGCTGATGTGCTTCAAGACAGGGCAAATATTGTCACGTCCCCCTCCCAACCTAAATGGAAAACTACCAATTCAGATACCGCACTGCTCTAATCGCACGAGTGGCGCAAGTTAGCCAGGGTGATTTCTCAACACACCTGCGTGTGTGCGTGCGCGCACGTTCTCGTCATCCCAATTATCCGTTAATAGGAATGCTTTCAGTCAGCCATAAAGAAAGAAAAAACGGGGGGAGGGGGGGAATAACAACAGGAAACAGAGGAAACAACAGTGTTTCTATTTGTTCAATCGAGCCCCCAGTGCTGGCGGCTAATGGGCCTTTCCGCCAAGCTCATTTTCTCTGTTTCATCTAACACCTGCTTCCCTGTCACAGAGATGGAGAGAGCATGAGAACCGTCTCTCTGCTCAGGGTCATAATGTGGCTCCAGCGGTCGCAGAGCTTTCTTTTCATTTTCCTTGATTAAGAGAAACACAGTAAGTAATTTGTAGGTCTCTCTCTCTTTGTTTTTTTTAGGCCAGAGGAGCAAAGGCCTATTGGCTTTTTGGGGGCTTTATCATAATCAAAAACTCACTAAACTTGGCAGATGCGTCAAGGTCGTAAAATTTCGTATTTTAAGGTCATTGCAAAAACTGAAAAAAAAACCCCCCTGGCTCAATGGCGCCACCTAGCAATTTTCAAAGGACCCTTTGCTATTCCCTTACTCCACCATAGAGACATGAAATTTGGTACACTTGTAGAGCTCCCCAAGATGCTCAAAATTTACAATTAACGTCATAGTGCAAGTATCACAGGAAGTCGGCCATTTTGGATTGAATTTCCGATTTTGACCCCATTTTTGCCATTTACAGCCTTCGTATTTGATCGAACTCCTCCTAGGGATTTCGATTGATCGGCTTCAAACTCTGTCAGTCTGTTCATAAGGCATGTCCCATCTAACAGTGAGTTTTTTGAGAATGCTGAAGGGGCGTTACCAGGGGTGAAAGTTCACCTACTCGCCATGAAAAAATAAACTGTTATATCTCCTACACAAAAACTAATTATTCACCACCAGCGACATCAACAGTAACATCTTATTAGATTTTCCGAGTTCCAAAAGGGGGGTGGGGGGAGATGACACTTTCCCTGTCGCTCTTCATAATAAAAATGATATCAAAAATCTGATTTCTTTGTTGCGTTTCTTTAATTTTGTAAATACATTCATATTATAACAGAAGGTAAACTTAAAGCACCATCGTACAACAGAAGAGTCACGTGGTGCGTCATTCCTTCCAGGACGCATTGACGGGAAAATAAACATTTAATCGTGAATACTAATTATGTATACACTTAGTCATTTTGATAAAACGCTAATATAAACACCCAGAGCCTTCATTATAAGCCTTATATTAGGCTTTTACTTTTTTGTCGCTCCAAACAGATTTGTTTTTTGGGTCCAATATGGCTCTTTCAACATGTTGGGTTTCCGACCTCTGATCTAGGGTTTTAAATGCTTCCATCTCAGATAGCAGACAAGCAGCACTGTAATCTTGGAAGCACTCAAAATGGAAAAACGTTTAGTAACAATGTTTTTCCCACTGACGTTTGGAGCAGGTTATTTGATCACCACAGGCGTGAGGAAAGTATTTAACAAATTGCTTCCTCACGTAAAATTTGACACACGTGGCCATCGGGATGACTGAGTACGATGTCGTCGATGACCAGCTTTTTAATCCTCCTCCGGCTGGAGAGCTAACCTCCCTGCCTCCCGGGGAAAACTGCACAAGACGATATGACCGAAGAGAGGACTGACATAGAGTGACATAGAGGATGGTGAGACTTTAAAGACTGCTTCCTCTTCAAAAAAAAAAAAAAAGGGATCAGAAAATGATTTCTCTCGTCTGAAAGTAGAAACTTCTCTGGCTGGGGAAGTTAGTAAAGAGTGCACGGACCACTCAACTAGTTTAAAAACCAGCGCTAAAAAAAAGTCAGTCCACTTTGCTGAACTGCCTGTGCCATATAAATACCAACGGCTGGGCTGTTATGTTTGTTATGAGGAGGACCTAAAAAAGAAAACGTCTAGCCAGTGACGAAGATGAGCGTTGTACCGTTTGTTAACTGACGACATTTGACCATTTAGTGCTGCTGTAGCGATCTTTTTGCATCGTTGAAGGATCTTAGCTTCCTCCAGTCTGCTTCTTAACTGTTGCGTCACGGTCCAGTCTGTTGCCTGATGAACACCGAGATGTTTATATTGTTCCTCCATTATTGGGAGGAACTTTACTTTAAAAAAGTAAACCATACTTGGAACGTAAACCAGATGCGCCAGATGCTCAAAACATGTTTGATAAGAATGCGCCTACAGTGCAAATGCGTCGAACTCGGAAGTGTTTTTGACGTACGTAACGTGTTGGGTGTGAAAGTGCCATTAGAACCATAAATCCTCATCTTATTGGCCAGAGTCGCACAATCGTCTTTAACTATAAAATGATTTTAACAAGCTTCTCTTCATTTATCATTTCAATAAAGACAATTATAACCAAAAAGAGATTTTTTATTTGTTTTTGGTACATTTTTGTCAGCATGTCTTGTCAGCCTGTATCCAATGGCAATTGTACAGGTAATAGGATCATTCTTCGCTACGCAACATAAAACTGACAAACTGTAGATAGTCTTGCTCACATATTATATCTGTTACTGTAGTCTGACTGCTAATGCATTTTGATATAGCTATGGTTGCCATGACGCATATGTGCGTGGTGAAGTGACCGGTAACCTTGCTCGCCTTACAGGCGAAGTGACCCATAACGCCGTTGCAGGCGAAGTGACCCGTAACGCTGTTGCCATACGTTTGGCTCTGAATTCCACAGTTTTGGCCGGAGCTGCTCCAAACTCACTTGGATGAATTCTTATCCACCCACCAACAGAAATCCATAACAAAATTTGCTGGGCGTGTAATCATTTATCTATAGCGCCCCCTAGAATATTTTTAATGATCAGCCCCAAGCCAGTGTTTAACCTACAATTACAAAAATTGCTACACATTTATATCTTGTCAGGAAGTACAAAAAAAAGCCTCTTGGAGCCATAATCTAATAATAATCAGATATGTTGACTTATGTCAACATATCTGACATAAGTCAGATATGTTGGATCAACGATGTCATTTTTTCTTCAACACCAAAGAAGCCCATGAAATACTGAAATTTTAACATAATAAATATTTAAATATACGTTGTTTTATGTTTTCGTTTTTTTCTAATAATTGTTAAGAGTACAAATACTTATTAATTTCTGTTAACGATAATACTATTTCAGTCGTTGGCTACTGGGGTCAATATTACTCCACAAATGATAAAGATAGAATGACGAGCAGAGCCAGTATGTCGCCGGTAGCATAAAGTCTCACACAGCTTCGACAACGAACTGAGGCGCGTTTTTTTTTTTCTTTTAAATTTGAATCGTATTAGTGCACTCGACCACAGGGTGCTAAAGATGGGCGGCAGAAAAAAACTCCGGGGCACTAAACGGAAGCGGGGGACGGAGAAAAATGTTGTACAGACACAGAAAAGCTTTTCAAAGAGATGGAAGGTAAGACATGTCAGTATATCAACAAGAGAGTTGTAAATATTCCGGTTAGCTTAAACTAGCCTAAACCGGTGGATAGGTGGTTGTTGTCTCCGCTCCGGAGCTTTGGAGCAGTAACGTTTACGTCACTTGGCGCCGTCTTTTCAGGCCACTGACTAAAACGAACGTTATTCTGCCATTTACATTGTGTTACCGACCTTTAATGTTTACTCTGAATTGCTTAATTACACCAAATGTTTAAAGATGGGCTCTTTCATCTGGTTTGATTAATATATTAATTGTTTACTGCAAAATTTCAGATTATGTAACTGTTTAATCACATAAAATGTTTATTTAAAAACGTCATCTTTCGTTACATAAATGTTTATTACCTGAAACATTTTTAGACATCAAAATTTTTTACCTAAAATGTGATTCATTGCAACTTCAAGTGCTTGAATCAAACATTTCATGAATGTTCACCACATTCAATTATGAATATGAGAGAAAACAGACACTTCCAACCGTTCAGATATTTCAACAAAAAATGGTTCGTATTCCTCTTAAGAGTGAGCAGCCATGCTGAGCTCCTCTGCTGGGGTTTCCTCCTCAGCCTCTTGCTCTTCTTCTACAGCTTCCGCTACTCTAACTTGCTACCCCACTTGTTGATCCAACATGGTCTTGCTGTATCGCATCTTTAACTGACGTACGTCGGTCTGTTGTTGTGGCGTTTACCTCGCAGTGACCCGGTATATAACCGACCGTTTTGTCGGTTATAACTGACAAAACTGTTATGTACAGTATATAAAAACGGTTGTGTATATAACGGACAAAATGTCTGATTTTATTTATTTATTTTAAGTCTTCTTTTCTGCTCCAACGTCTCCCAACATGATTTGGTTGGATCCCGGAATCATAACTATCAATCAATGCTGACAAAAAGATATTGATTTTTAACTTGAAGTAAATAAAATGGCATAGTTACACTTTATCATTTTGACTGCAGACAACATGAGGAATTACACTGACCAGAAAAGATTGACTTTAAAGATTTTAATTATTAAAATGTTCAAACAAAAGTTTATTTAGTTATTCATTCAATTATAATCATGACAGTCATCCATTCTGAGCTCATTTATTGTTCACCAGTAACACTACTAGTAAAACACTACAACTCAAAGAACACACTTATTTTTAGAGAGTTGTCCTCTTCGACATATCAATTGTTTCCATATATTCCTAGAACTCAATAGTCATTTTTTAAAATCTTTTATTCTTGAATGAAATGTTATCTGTTCTGCATGTTTAAGCGTCTCTTGGCTCTCTCTTCAGTCAGTCCAATGGCTAAATGCACACTCACGCTCCCAAGTGTGCGGCCGTTAATTACAGGCGGCCTCTGGCGGGACCGGAGTGACGGCAGCCAGCGCGAGGAGCCGCTGGGATCCTCTCGCCCCCCCACAGGGTCACCGTCGCGGCTCCCTCGCAGTTTACTCACAACCACACACGAATACTGATCGGATCTGTGCGCGCCAGAGTGGAGCCGCCGATGCAATTAATTAACCCCTGCCGCCTTCACAATGCCGATTTTCCTCCCAACAACTGTGACTGGACATCTGCTTTTTTTTTTTTAAATACCCGGATGTATTTTGGCTGCAAAAATTAGCATCCTGTCATATTTTCTTCTTCTACGGAAACGTAGCAGACACCAACTTGAGTTGAATTGCTTCTTAGCACGTGTCATGTGGGGTTAAACTGTGTCTCTGCGTCAGAAAGCGGAGCGACAGAAGCGCGTTCAGTCTCCTAGTGGCGCCCAGCCCATGTGTTGATTACAAGGACCAGCACGCATACATATGTTTCCTGTCAGTCTGCACCAACAACAAGCAGGCTGGCGGTAACACGCTTTACTAATCAGTCCAACAGCAAATGCTCCCCGGGGACGCGAGCAGAACTCCGTAATTCGGCGCCATCTTGTCAGCGTGACGGCGTCAGCTGAATTAAGAGACGTGACCGGCGACGACACAATGCTAACATGCTAGCAGTCGGTGTTGAAAGTGCTGTGACTTTCGCTCGCTTTGCCGTTTGTCTTCTTAAGTGTTAGATTAATGGTCCATTTAGCGGACAGGAAAACAAAACAAAAAAAAGTGAAAAAATGAGACTTTATTGCTGGGTTTCAGTCACGTGACCCGGATGGAGGGCCAGGGTTATAGATTAACTGGTGGCTAAATTAACTAAATTTCCGAATTGTAGGTGGCTTTGTTGATGCCTGTTGAAAAACCCTACTTGTGTGACAAAACCGTTTGCAAAACTTTACTATGAATCCCATTTGAAGCAAATATGTTTAATGTTTCACGTGACAATTATGTTTCAAAACAAGTTTTTACAGAGCAGCGTTCGGTGCGCTTCGAAAACACCGCTTTTGAGCACAACGAGGAATAAAGATGTGCATGTAAAATTTCAAGTTGCGGCATCCATTTTGAATCGGTTTACGAGGAACTGTGTGTGTTCGCTTGAAGGCTTGAAGGACGTGGGCGCGTTAGCTTAGCTTCTGTTCATGTTCCATTTCACGCAAGTCCTTTTAAAATAATCATAAGCGATGATATGTGGGAACAGAGAGGAGCGCCGGCTCTCTGTGTAAAAGCTCGGGAGTCTCAGCGGCGTAAAGCTGGAGGAGCAGAGCGTTCGATCATCTTCACCCTGTCAGCGCAAAGACAAAGAGCTGCCTCCGAGCAAGAAGAGCTGGTCATAGGTGAGTCACACATACACACAGATGCAAGAGGCAGAGCGATGTGGTGTAACTACACACACACACACAAAGGTGCACCTTTAGTGGATAGAGAAGAGGCTTGCTCACGGAGTGGCTGACTCTTGTGCCCTTGGCTCGATCTTCAGGCCGCTGTTACAGCGACGCAGCAGCTGCGTATGAGATCCCGCACTAATAACCACACACTGAGGGGTGAGGGGGGTTTCATGCTGTCAGTCAGCAGGAGGATGCCGGGATCTGCCGGTCCTGACCCATCTACAGGTCTGCGTCGGTTGTTACGAATGCAGATTCGTAACAACCAAACTTGTCCAAAGTCAGGATTTGGAAATAGATCTCATACTGTAACATAACCACTATGTTTGTTTTTAATAGATAACTATATTAATGGTTAAAAATATCAAACTGTCTTGTAGTACAGTTGTGGGTATTTCATTATTAAAAAATATTTCGAATTTCCACTGTTAAAAAAAAACTGATGTTGGGTCAATCACATTTGGAACCAGGTGTGTGAAAGTGTAGTAATGAAAAGGGGGCGTGTGCGGCGGCGAGAAGCGCGGCGCAATCAGCAAGAAAGACGCTCATGGTCAGATCTGTGCAGCGGGAGTTTGGACTTAATGATTGTTTAAACCAAGGAAAGAAATTAACGAAAAAGATAAAACATCGATTAAGCCTCGCCCCAGCGCCGCAGATCGTGCCCGAAGTACTGGATGAAAGTTTGCACCGAGGAAACGCCGCCGGTGCAGAAGGGACGGCACGCCAGTGCGTGGAGGGACGCCACCGGGGGGGAAAAAGGGACGCTCCCGGTGAGATCTGGACTTTATTTTTCTTTTGGGGATTTTTGGGGTGGTACCACTCTTCTTTTTTTTTCTCGTCTTTTTTGGGGGATTTTTTGACGTTTGGATTTTTTCTTCGGGACCGGGGAATTAATACGGAGAGGCGCTTCCAGGGACGCTGTTTTGATTTGGAACTTATGGGACGCTTTTATGGACAAAAATCTTGTAAAAAAGGAACAGGAATAGTTCGATTATTTTGGAGGGTTTTGTGTGTAATTTAGGTTCATTAATCAATCAAATTTTGGGTTTTTTGAATAAATTATCTCTTGTAAAAATCTATTAATTTTGTATTGAGTGGTTGAATATTGGTTTTTTAAAATTATTTCTGGTAACACTTAATCCCTATTTTCCTGAGCCAAGATCCCCCCTTGTGTGTGTTTTTTGTGAGTTCTGCTTTTATCAAGCCGGATATTACAAAATGGTGGCCAGTATGGGGTCGGGATAATATAGTTTCAGGGTTGGTGTTACATTAAGGGATACAGTTAAAGAGGAATCTGTAGTAGAGTGCAATTTATTTGTTTGTTTGTTTGGAGTGTCTTCTTTTCAAAATGGAGAACATAATCTCTGAAACGCAACATGATGAGGAAAGAAATACTGATCAGAATGAAGAAGAAACAGAAACAGGACGTGTAGATCAGGAAGAGGAAAGTAGCTACAGAGAGGGGGACGCCTGGGTTACGAGGAGAAATCCTGTAGGGGAAATAACCTCTCTGCTTAGCTCACTGTATGTGTCCGATAATGAAGTTGAGGAAAGAGAGGAGGTCGAGGAAGAATATCTCCCGGCGTCAGATATTGATGGTGTTAGGACTGATTTAACCAACATGGGAGTTAGGCTTTCTTTATTGGAGCAAGATTTCCGGGCCTCTATAGATAGTGCTTTAAATAGAGAACAAAATATCAGGACATACATTGACAGAAACGTTGAGGCCATGGAACAATGCATGAACACGGCCTTTGAGAAATTAGAAACCAAGGTAGTGAACTGTTTGCTGCGACGAGATGAGAAATGGAAGGCTGAGATAGAGAAGTTGAAGCGGGCTAGAGTCTCTACAGCTATTCATTCCTCAGATAAGGTCAGACCAAGTCTTCCCGGGCCGTCTGAACATCTTTTTTCACCCACGAGGCCTACTTTCCCTACCCCTTCATCTCCACCTTTTGCCCTACCGCTGCAAAGTGGACCACAAGACAGCTTTGGACTCTCATACCCTCAAAGGTCTTCCCACATCTGTCCAGGAATGGTTCCAGTCCGGCCATCAACAGTCAGTGGGTTGGAAGACTGTCCAGCTTTGACTTCCCACCTGATCGTTCCCTCGGCAAGTAGAACACCTGTGATGTATTCCAAACCTCCTGTCCACATGGAATTCCCAACATTTGAGGGTGCAGGAGAAGTTTCTGATGTCTTAAATTTCATCGATCAGTGTGAGACATTTCTAACAGTAAGACCTCTGACTGATTCTGAATTGTTAGGAGCTTTAACAGCCGTCTTAAAAGGCTCTGCTCGGAGTTGGTGGAGTGTAGCTAAAAAACAAAATACACAACTGGCTTGAATTTAAAAAATGCTTTTTGTGCTGCCTTTCTACCTCCAGATTATCTTTCAGAGGTGGAAGAGAAGTTAAGGGACATGGTCCAATTGCCAGAGCAATGTTTGAGAGACTTTGCCTTTGAGTATCAAGCCCTGTGCCTACGATGGAAGCCAGACATCAGTGAGGCAGAGCTCGTGAGGAGGATTTTAAACAATTGCAATCCAAAGATAGCAGGCTGTCTGCGTGGTACAGTCTCCTCCATGGATCAACTAATAAAAGTGGGATCCCAGGTTGAAAAAGACTGTGCTGGGGTTAAAGTCTATTGGGGGAAAGTGGATCAGCACAAAGCCAAAGGAAAAGCCCCAGCAAAAGGACAACACAGGGGGAATCCCAGAAGACCAGCTGACTCTGTATCTGTTGTTCAGCGAGGCCCTGCAACCTCCCTCCTTCATGTACCTATAGAGGTGCGCGACAGAATGTATGATGCTGTACTAGATACAGCTTGCACCTATTCCCTGATGAGAAATAGTCAGTGGAAAAAAATTGCTCGAGAAGGTGAGGTCTTGAAGCCAGCTGACAACCAGAAGTTTGCGCTGGCCAATGGCAAAACTTATAGCGCTTTAGGGAAAACAACAATCATTTATGGTTGGCATGGGATGATGTGGTCTTTAGAAACTTTTGTGGTGGAGGATAGTAACCTCACCTTTCCCGTCATCCTTGGTCTCGATTTTTTGACCAAAACCTCTGCCATTATCAACCTAGGTGATCAGACCTATGGGGTAAAAGGGCCAAAGGGTTACACCTTTTATCCTTTTTCAACTGCTGCAGCATCACCTATGAATGCTAGTCCTTCTTCACTTAATTTGATCCTGGCTCTGCCCAAGGAAGAGGACAAAGTATCAAACATAGAGTCATATCCCAGGGGGACACAACATCCACCCCAAGTCCAGAAGCTTTTGAATGCTTGGCCATCCGTGTGCTCTGATACATTGGGTAGAACATCTGTGGAAGAACACAGAATAATAACCACTGATGAAATACCCATTCGATGTAGAGCTTACCGGGTGTCTCCTTTCAAGCGGCAAATAATAAAAGAACAGATCGATGCCATGCTTAAAGACGATATTATAGAGCCATCACAGTCGTCATGGGGGTCTCCTGTTGTCCTTGTTCCCAAACCAGACAAGTCTTTTCGATTTTGTGTGGACTATAGAGCTTTGAACACCAAAACTCTCCAGGATGCCTATCCTATGCCCATCATCCATGAGTTGTTGGAGTCAATGACTGGAGCAAACACTTTCAGTACTCTGGATTTGAAGTCTGGATACTGGCAGATGGCGGTGGCAGAGGACAGCAAAGAAAAAACTGCTGTTATTACCCCATTTGGACTTTACCAATTTAAGTGCATGCCCTTCGGATTGAAAAATGCTGGAGCGTCTTTTCAACGTTTAATGGAGAAAGTTTTAGGAGAGCTACGGGGAAAGATCTGCTGTGTGTACATTGACGATGTGATCGTTTTCTCACCCTCTCCTGAGCAACACCTGAAGGACCTGGACACAGTATTTGCAAGACTTCACCATGCAAAGTTGTCCCTCAACCTTAAAAAATGCAACTTTTTCCAGCAAGAACTCAGGTTTCTAGGACACATTGTATCATCAGAAGGGGTTCAAGTGGATCCAGAAAAAACCCACGCCATCGCGGTTTATCCAACTCCCACCAACCAGAAAACTCTTCAGAGATTCCTTGGGATGGTGGGATGGTACCACAAGTTCATATCACATTTCGCAGAAATGGCTGCCCCGCTTTATCAACTGCTCAAAAAAGATGCTAAGTGGGAGTGGACGGTGGACTGCCAACATGCTTTCCTGAAGCTAAAGAAAGCTTTAGTGGAATCACCAATACTGGGACAGCCAGATTTTGAGTTACCATTTGAAGTTCATACTGATGCCAGTGATGTTGGCCTGGGGGCTGTTCTAGTTCAACCAACCTCTGATGGAGACAAGGTTATTGCTTTTTGCTTCAAGATCATTAAAGGGTGCAGAGCAAAACTACTCCACCTCAGAGAAAGAATGTTTAGCAGTGGTTTGGGCAGTAGAAAAGTGGAGACACTTTGTCGAAGGAACAAAGTTTACCATTTACACTGACCATGCTGCTTTAACCTGGGCATTTAATTGCCCCAAAACCAGTTCTAGGTTGACACGCTGGGTGCTAAGGTTGCAGGATTTCAGTTTTGAAATACGCTATAGAAAAGGACTGCACAATGTAGTGCCTGATGCACTGTCACGAGCGTTCCCTGCTGACCCGATTGGTTCAGCACATGTAGCCCTGAATTCTGCAACAGCCATGTTAGGCTTACCACTATCATTAGCAGAAATCAAGGAAGCTCAGGAAAAAGACTCTGACCTTTTGGAGATGGTTCAGGACCCAAAATACCAGAGATCTGACAAGATTCATTTCTGCATAGTTCATAATCTCTGGTATAGGAAAACCCCAGTGAAGGACGGCATGAAATATCAGCTGGTGGTTCCCAAGTCTTTAGTTCTTCAGTTTCTCCAATACTACCATGATCGTCCCTTGAGTGGACATCTGGGCCGACTAAAGACACTCCTCCGGTTGTTGGAGGTTGCCTGGTGGCCAACCGTCCGTAAGGATGTGTGGACTCATGTAAAGAACTGTGCAGTTTGTCAGCAATATAAACCAGACAATCAGGCTCCAGCTGGGTTTCTGCAACCCACACCTCTAACTGAACCCTGGGCAAAACTGGGGGTGGACTTGATGGGACCTTTTCCACGCAGTAAAAAGGGAAATGTTTTCCTTTTTGTAGTGATCGACTATTTCACTAAGTGGGTGGAAATGTTTCCTGTAAGGGACAGCAAGACACAGAGACTCATCTCTATCCTTAGGGAGGAGATATTCACTCGTTTTGGAGTGCCACAAAGTCTGGTGTCAGATCGGGGTCCCCAATTTACCAGTCAAGAAATGGCCAGGTTTTGCTCTGCGTGGGGGGTAAAGCATCATTTTACCACCAGCTATCATCCCCAATCTAACTTGACTGAACGGGCTAACAGAACTATCAAAACAATGATAGCCTCATATGTTGGACAGCAACATCATCTATGGGACCAACACATATGGGAGTTCCGGTTTGCCATCAATGGGGCCCAGCATGAAACCACCGGAAGAGCCCCTGCGGAGCTAATGTTGGGACGTCAGTTACAAGGACCATTGGAGAGGATGATAGCCAAACCTCCTTCACCTCAGCAAACCGCCTACAAGTTGTTGGAACGACACAAGGAGATGAAAGACGAAGTAAAAAGGAAAGTTGGGATAAGTCAAACCCGACAAGCCAAATATTATAATGCCCGGAGGAGAGGTGTACAGTTCCGGTCGGGAGATTTGGTCTGGGTTAGGGCTCATCCCCTTTCCAAAAGCCATAGATAGTTTTTCCTCTAAGCTAGCGCCAAAGTGGTCAGGGCCAGCTACAGTAAGGAAACAGGTAGGCCCAGTGAACTATCAGCTTCAGTGGAAGGACCAGCACAAGGGAACAGACACAGTTAATGTGGTTAATTTAAAACCCTATTTTGGAGTTCAACCTCCCGTGCCTCTGGCTGGGGGGGATTGTAACATAACCACTTATTATAAAATTTTTCGATTTCCTATATTAAGGTTAAAAATCAAATTTTGGGTTAACCTTAAAAAAAACTGATGTTGGGTCAATCACATTTGGAACCAGGTGTGTGAAAGTGTAGTAATGAAAAGGGGGCGTGTGCGGCGGCGAGAAGCGCGGCGCAATCAGCAAGAAAGACGCTCATGGTCAGATCTGTGCAGCGGGAGTTTGGACTTAATGATTGTTTAAACCAAGGAAAGAAATTAACGAAAAAGATAAAACATCGATTAAGCCTCGCCCCAGCGCCGCAGATCGTGCCCTAAGTACTGGATGAAAGTTTGCACCGAGGAAACGCCGCCGGTGCAGAAGGACGACGCCAGTGCGTGGAGGACGCCACCGGGGGGGAAAAGGGACGCTCCCGGTGAGATCTGGACTTTATTTTTCTTTTGGGGATTTTTGGGGTGGTACCACTCTTCTTTTTTTTTCTCGTCTTTTTTGGGGGATTTTTTGACGTTTGGATTTTTTTCTTCGGGACCGGGGAATTAATACGGAGAGGCGCTTCCAGGACGCTGTTTTGATTTGGAACTTATGGGGACGCTTTTATGGACAAAAATCTTGTAAAAAAGGAACAGGAATAGTTCGATTATTTTGGAGGGTTTTGTGTGTAATTTAGGTTCATTAATCAATCAAATTCTTGGGTTTTTTGAATAAATTATCTCTTGTAAAAAATCTATTAATTTTTGTATTGAGTGGTTGAATATTGGTTTTTTAAAATTATTTCTGGTAACACTTAATCCCTATTTTCCTGAGCCAAGATCCCCCTTGTGTGTGTTTTTGTGAGTTCTGCTTTTATCAAGCCGGATATTACAATACTTGTAAAAACACAGAAACACGTCCTGGTTGATATTTGTACTCCTGTATGCATTACGTTCACATCTGCAGTCGAAACATACATGTAAGGAAGCCATGTCCCTGCACAGGAGCAATTGACGTCTCCTCACTCCTTGCTTCCATGGATTGGTAATTCCTGGCCAAAGAGGAGCCTTTCCAGAGCCAAGGGGACTTGCTCTCTGCACTCTCCTCCTGTTCCTGCTTTGATTTCCAATATGTCCTCACCATTACCACAGACAGATGCAGAGGAAACATTTCCTCAACTGACTTTGCTAGCAAGGCCCCAGGGTCCCCAAGGCTGATGGGGGGGCAGAAATTGGAGAATAATGTAATAGAATATTTAATTGGGCTCAGATTGTGGGACGCTGGGAAGCCCCCTGTACAGGGGCATTTGTTTGGTGTCTCTTGCTCCTGTTTTTAAAATTTCATCCATCTGTAGATTATGATTCAATCAAATTTGGTTGCATAAATCCACAAAATCGCTCATGAAGTGTGAAAACAAATGTGATCACTTAAAGTGTAAGAATCTGACTGTTTTAAGCCATTAAACTGCAGTTCCTCTTCAGTTCATGTGGGCTACAGGAAACAAATAAACAAAAAAACAACAAACATTTTTTATTGTTTTTGAATGAGAATTTTCTAACATCTATGCTGGTCTCACAAAACTTCCAACCCACAAAATAAGACGGTCCACTAAAAATGATAAAATAACACTAAAGAGCAATCAGCGGTCAATGCTTTCATTTATTTTAAAGATGCCTTTGTAATATAGCTTTGATAACGCTTTTAAAACCTATAAGCTTTCTCATTGCCTTTTTAGGTGCTTACAAATTTGATGGGAACTACTGGTCTATGGGGCAAAGTTTTATGGTAATACAGTTAGTGATAATCAATGGCAAAAAAAAATATATTGTAGCAGTTAAACCTTTCTTGTAATTGTTAACCAGCTTTTTTTATGGTTTCCACTGATACATGTCTTTGGTGAGGAACTCAAGGTTTTGAGGTTCAGATTAACGTTTTGTTCCCCGTCAGACTGTCTTCTGGATTCAATTCGGGACAATAGCTGAACCTCTCCAAAATGTTAATGTCCCTTCTAGTTTTGAAGAGATGTACCATGAAAAGATTACTTCCAGCCCAAGTCCTTCCAAGTTACAAATAATTTTACATTGACCTGTGTGTGTGTGTGTGCGACAGGTAACGTATTAATGTTTTTCATCAAGTAAATACTCCCATCACACTATGAATAACTAAACAACAAAAGTTTATTTTTAACCTTAGGTCTCCACGCTGCTATCCAAAAAAGAAACACACTCTCTCAAGAAAAGGAGGTTTAAACGACTGAAGCCACGGTGAAGGAAAAACTTTCCGTCTAGATTGAAAAAATGCAGTTTTTGGAAAAAGTTAAACTGTTGCCGTAGCAGCACATGCACCCATCGGCTTCATTGTTAATGCTAATTACTAGCTACGGGATCCTAATTACTCGGAGCAGCTGTGCCATGACTTTTGGGATCTCTTGAGAATAAAGACAATTGTTCAGACGAAGGAGCCGAATTTCCCCCACTTTCCCATCACCTGCTACCTCGGCATAAACAGATCCTCCCCGCCTCCCCCCCGCCAAAAAAACCCCATCTCTCAGCAAGAGTAGACGCAGCCAATTCAAACTAACCCAAAGGTGTAGTCCAGCTCCTCGGTGGGTAGCCGGTAATTGCCAAGTGCAACTTTGCGCACATGGTAAGATGCCAGGGGACAGAGTGATAGACTGAAGCTTGAGATGAGGGAAGACTTGAGGGGAAACAAGGGATGTTTCAGAGGAACAGACAGACGGTCCAGACTGGCTCAGAGATAGCGTGGCCGAGGAAAAACGTGATGACTCATGTGAGGAGTCGCGGTAGGACGCTCCTGACTCTGTCGTCAGCTCGCCGTCGCTCGCTGAGTTTGGCATCTCCTTCTGAATTTTCTCTAAAATCTGCAGTCCTGAGTTACAGCGGTGATCTGCCGTTATGCTGCCTCAGCAGTGCGGTGCCCCGGCGTGAAGAACGATGATGCAGTTTGGAGGGTTTAAAATTTCACACCCATACTGAGGGAAAGAATGGCAAATTGAGCATTTTAGACAAGGTGCTAATTGAGGAGAAGACGCACCATCTGCTTGGGTTTTCCAAGGTGAGCAATCATCCAGCCAGCTGGGGGCGGGGCTTCGAGCTAAGCATCGCCATTCTCCCCACTTGCACAAGAGGGAGCCATTCTTAAATGGGACTCCAGGTACATCTTTGATCTGCCTTAATGGTCTTTGATTGAGCAAACCAGTATTTGATGTCTGTGCGGCTGGTCTACACGACAGCGCGTTTTCACCGCATGCGCTTAAAATATAAGTTGTTTTGAAAACAGATCGAACAGGAAGGAGACTTATTCAATACATGAGTGCACTTCATTCAGCTGACAACGTAAGATTTCCCAAAAGACTTCTTGTTTCGACTTAATGACTGCCATTAGTATAGCTCGTGATGAATAGCATTCCGTCCAGCAGTTCAGAAAGTAAAAACTACAACATTATTCACAGATGTCGCATATAAGGCATTCTGGAGCAGCAGAGGCACATCTAAAAGTTGATGTTCTACCAAACACTTCGTGTCCTAACAGTACAGGATCTTGGAAAAGCACCCAAAGTTATTTAATATTTCATTCAATGTTATTGTGTCATTTACAGAACCTCCAGGTATGTGCAGATTTTTTTGTAAAGCCTCTAAAAATAATGGAAAGACGATTCAGCTTGGGGAGGTAAAATACTTAAGCACAACGCTTACGCGACATGATACTGGCTGGCGTCTGCAAAGTAGCCAATCCAGGGCATTTATTTTCCTTGGCGACTATTGGCTGCACCCACAAAAGCAGAAATAAGAAAGCACATCTCAGCACTTCTGCGGTAGTGCTAAGATGACTTCCACTGTGCATATTAATGCACATTGACTTACTTCTGGTGTGAACTATTAAAAAAGGCAGTTTCAAGTGTTTTAAGCGGAGTCTTTAAATATTTACTGATTATAACTATTGTGAGTGGCTGTAGTCCCTATCCGCTGTACATCAAAAAAATCTGGCAAGAGGGCGAGGAAAAGGAATCATAAATGGTGAAAAACTTCAATCTTGATCGTCCCATCTTTTCAGAAAGTTTGAAGTGAAACTTCCAGCGTTTCCAGTGGGTCTCAACAGCTGACCATTTTCTACGCATCATCAATGAATGTCAGAAATGAACACTTACCAACTTACAGTGTGTAGATGTAGGTCCAGATTAATTACCTGCGACAGATAAAATGTGCACGTAATTGCAGGTGCAAGTATGTAAATGTTTTTTATCTTCCAAATCATTTTCATCTATTTTGAGAGGGTCTACGTCTTAGTCAGGGGGCCACCCCTCACCTTCCCTCCCTATTGTTAGCACCTTGAGCTTGGGTAGTCTAGGCAGGAAGACCAAACCAGAGGTTCTGCACCGGACAACTTTGCGGCCGTTTCATAATAAGTCTGGTGATCGGCACTGTCAGTTCAGCTGTTTGGGGGGAAATCGGAGCTGCAGACTACACCTCCAGTCATCAATCACCTGCTCTAATCCACCATGTGAGCCAGTCCGCCCAGGCTTCAGGCCAGAGGATTCATCAGAGGGGACAATGCCTGACATCCAGAAAAATGAGCACAACCCTCCACATGCCAGGACAAATTGGTGTGCAATGTCACAGACTTGCTTAGCACAAGAGGCCTCCATTCAAAAGGGATTAAAGGGATAGAAAATGTACACCCCGAGCAGCATCCCATTCTATTTTGGTTCAAAATTCTGACAGTCGGTCCCGAAAGGTGCCACGGCGGCTCCTGCAGCGGGAAGCTTTCTGCAGTCATTCTGCACACATTCAGGTGCGTGTGCACCTGTCTTTCACTGCCTCTCTCTCGTCTCGCATAAAAGTGCTCATCCAAGTTGAGCAAATGAAGGGGAGAGTCATCAATCCGAAAATGATTTATGCACCTTTTTGTCCACCGCGACACCTGGAGCACATCTGCTCCGCTGGGACCGCGGCAGATACGCTACCTGCTTCAGGGATCTGTGCACCCCCAAACCCTTTTCTCCCCTCCCCTCCCCTCTCCTCCCGAGGTTTCAGGTAAGAGATCAGTTCCTGCAGCCAGCACCTCCTCCCCCTACTCCAAAAAACAAAACAAAAAAAGCACCCCAGGGTAACGCAGTCTGGGCCCACCTTGGAGCTAAGCACATTAGGCGGGGAGGATATTTATGATGTGGAAATGGCCTGCTATTTATTCAGCGTACACAGAATGTGGAGATGATTCATCGCTGTCTTTCAGACCTCACAAATCTATTCCACTCATGTCTTCATTCTCCGTTTTATTCTCCACTCAGTCTGTGAGGAGTTCCCTTCTACTTAACGTTTAACTATCCTCGATCCACTTAAAATTCTCTGTTTTCCGTCTGAGATGAAGTCATTTTAATGTGGCTAAGTCGAAACTTACACAGAGATTTAGAAATGTCTTGCACAGCTGGAAGTATTTTGTAACTGTGACGTGGAAGGAAAAACGACGACATGATTTTGGGCCATTTTAGCACCAATATTTTTTCTTCCAGTAGCCTCTGTCCACCTTCTGAAATTGCAGGAAATAACACGTTTTTGTTGGTTCATAAGCAAAATCTGTCGAATTCGGTCGTCGTAACACGACAGCGTTCAAGCAAAGCTTTTTTGAATACTTTTTTTTTTTTTAAACAAGGCACTGATACTGGGGGATTTGCAGGTTTATCCAGGCAACAGGAAGCCTGACACGAGTCATAGATGAGCAAAGAGCAGCAGAGCAGAGAAGAACTCAACTCTGAATAAAGTGGGTCCCTGGAGATCGTTTCTGAGTGCGGCAGTGAAATTAGAAAGTAATTTTAGGTTAGTCATCACGGTTAATGAAATCCCACCGGAGCAGGTTGGAGTGAATGTACCTCAGATTACTTGGAACAAGTAAGAATGTGCAATTAAAAGACAGTTTACTGAATAAACTGTTTACTTTCCATTAATTTCCAAGCTTTTTCTTCTCCATAGCTACATTATTTTGCTCAAATTTTGGCTCGAATCTTTTGACTGCATATTAAATGATGCACACACGTTTCGACCGTGGACAAAAAAAGTTGCTAGCTGTCAATTTAGCACAACATGAAACATTTTGCATTATAAATCATTTGTTGGATGCCAGTCAAAGAGAGAAAAGGAAGTCTGACTTTGCTTGAGGGGAAAAAATACAAAAGCCCCGTCATCTGTTGTGACGTCTACGTTCGCCGTTTGTCAGGAAACTAAAGCTCCCTCCTAGCAGTGTCATAGATTTTATGTGATTGTGTATACTTTTAACACAATCACTTTTAGCACAATCACATTGGGGTGTCAAAGATAAAAATAGATAAATAAAGGAATAACAGATGGAAATACAATGCAAAAGCCGAAGTCCCCAGGATACATGCTGCACCTTTAATGAATCGATTCCTCCGATGCCACATCATGGAATCTGTGACCACTTTGGAGAGTATTTTCTAGTCTGGGTGACTACACACACACACACAGATGGAAAAAGAGAACCAAATGGGGTAAGAGAAAAGAGAAACAGTGAAAGGAGGAGTCTGTGCGAGTGTGACAGCGGATCAATAGTCGTGTTTGTGGCGGCGCTCCCACAGGAGTGCTGCAAGTATATGAAAAGCCGCTGCTGATGGCTGAAGGTCCTCTCAGAACATTCCCTGTGTGTTTAGCCCTGAGCCAAGGTTAACCCCGGCATAAAGACGCCACAAAACCTCAGCCTGCTTCCCCAGGGCTGCACACGCTCACACAAGCCGGAGCCCCCAATCTCACCCCCCCACCAAGGGACCTTTCTTTTTAACGTGTGTGTGCGTGTGGCTCGTGGTGACAAAATGGTGGACAGTGAAAGTCTGCAGTAGCCACAAGTCTTGACAGAAGGTAAGCTCAATTTACCTGTGGATTACATTAATGACTCTGCTGGACAGGCAAATCCTGATAACATCCATCAAAAACTTAAGTTATTTCAGCCGTTGAAGTCAAAAACCAGAAAACATATATAGATTAATCACATACAAGTTAATACATTTTGTGTTCTGCTTATTTTGATGACCAAAGATATAAAGCCCAAGTTCCTTGGTTTGTTAAAATATCACAAAAGAGCAACAGAACATGAGGTCAAAACATGAGGTAGCTGGGATGGTTTTGCTTATTTTAAATGTACACAGTTCTTTAAATGTCCTGTGAGTAAATAAATTTGCCCATTTATCCATAACAACTGGAACTTTCTATATCTAGCATTAAAATAATTGAAAATAAAAGCTCGTCCCTCAGATTAATTTCACTCCCTGCAACGGGCCGGCGAAATTACCGTAATAACCTGATAATGACTGGAAAGCGCAACGGCTCTCAGAAACCGGTGGAATTTTTCAGGTAGCACAAAGCGTGCCGAAAATACGGTACTGCAAATGTGGCCGGATCGCTGGTGCTTTATTTCGGTCGTTTGTCATTGTGGCCAAGTGTTAGTAAATAAAATCGACGGGAGGAAGCAATTTCTTTGATTTCTGAGTAGCTTGTGGCGAAGCACCTGCGCTTCGAGAAGATCTTGCAGAAAAATCAGCAACAGAGAGCGATTACGCAATTCGACCGCCACGTCTCCGTATGTGGCTGACGGCTCTGCTGTGAACTGCAGAGGAATTATTTCATTAAATGAACAGCGTAATTGCGTGCCAAAGCAAAGCTAACCTCTGTGATTTTTTTTCCTGGCTTAATTTCCATATTAACGCCTCTTTATTGCTTTTACTAGCAATAAACAGCTCCTCCGAGAGAGAGGTAATAACTGCTGGGCCGTAACGACGCTAAATCATGCATTTAAAGCGGTGCAAACCGCGTACGAACACTTCGCGCTCAGGCTGGACTGGGAAACTCCACATGCTCGGGTAAATCAATGGAACCTTGTCCTCTCTTGTTAAAGCCGGATACGTGAGAAGAAAAAGCTCATCTTCCTCCCAAATTACATCCTTCCCCCCAAATTTGCCACCGACGACGGATCGGTGTTGTTTTTGATTACAGAGACGGAGGAAAACAGGAAGCTTGTCATGCTCTCTACAGTAATGATAGGATACTCTGTCAAGCAGCTCTCAAGGTGTCTAAATCCTTCTCCTCAGCCGCACTCTTGCCCGTACGGGCCGTAACTGGCTGCGATGAGTCCCGACAGGCCGTCATCGCCACAGAGGACTGATGGAATACTAATTAGCGTGCCACCACTTGAATTATTCATGCATCTTAATTAGGGGAGAGATTTCCCATTAGGGTTTTTGAAGCGACTGAACAGTTTGGCTCCAATTTTTGTGAGAGAGAAAGAGAGAGAGAGTCGGCTGTGGATGTAAACAGATCGCGCGCAAATGCAAACACGAGGGCTGAGCCTACCTGTGTGCAAGAAACAAAAAATCAAGAACACGGTGGTGACGGCAGTTTCGCAGCCTTCATCCCAAATTGCTTACAAAAAGCAACCCAACTTTTCACTTTGGATTGTACAAGTATCACCAGCTGCTTCCCTGAAAAGCTGCACAGACAACACACATCCCGCAGCCCTCCTGCAAGGTTCACGTATTAACTAATGCGCTAACGGCTCGTCGTAGCAACCGGCGCGTGACGCTCCTCTCTGTGTTTGCGCCTCGCTTTTATGCCGAGGCACGTTGCGCTGGCCGGCCGAGGACCCAGGCCACATCCATCTGCTGCAGTTTAGCAGGGGGAATTAGGCACTCAATGTAGCATATTTGTTTAAGTAATTGGAAAGTAATTAATAACCTGAAAATATAATAATGTGCTCGGCAGCGGCCCTTCATCTGCGAAGCACCGAGGGGGGGGGAAAGTCTGCTGCCGAGTGCGCAGGTGTCTCGTCAGCACATTACGGCGCTGCAGCTTTTAAGCGTGTCTAAGAGTGAGATGAATAGGAATGACTTTGGAAGAGGGGATGAGGAGGAATTAAATGTTGATTCATAGGCGGGGCACTGACACGGTGCTCCACGGGACGCCACATAGCGGGGCGTTTTATCGGCTCCAGACGCTCCAGCTCCGGCTCGCAGAAACACTCAGCGAGGACGGCAGTGAGACAGGAAGCCCCAGGATTAGGCCAACATTAAACCTCGCCTCTAATTACGCCGTTCAGGGCTTGTTTTTTCATCAATATTTGATGAAATGTCATCTGTTCTGGTGAGGAAGCGCAGGAGGGGAATGTGTTGAGCTCAGGGCTCAGTTTTACGCAAACGCGTTCACTGTGCATGCGCCGTCGTTTTCTTTTTTTTTTTAAAAAAAGTTTTGGAATCCAGCTTGAGTAAAATGTCTCGATTCATCAGTTGAGTCTTGTTGCAACTTTGTGTTGTAATAAAAAAAATCTTTCTGCCGAACCACACATCCTGTGGGGGCTCGTCCGGTATTTCACAGCTTGGTTTCTGTGGGCTAGTGAGGATTTCCTGTCTTGTGGGACAGGAACGGTTCATATGGTTAGTCCTACTGACAATAGTGGACTTTCTTGCTTCCAATTTATCAACAAAAGTAATCTAAAATTGTGTGTATAAGAAATTACTAACATGCCAACACACATGATATCAAATATTTGACTATAATGTATTTCATTCATCTTGCATATCATTAAGCAGAGTGCAAAAAATGTTATTTTAAAATAGAGAAATATCATGTCTATGCATGTCGTTTGCTGAATATATGACCTTGTGTAATGAACACTCTTCCTGTGTATCATCAACATAATTTCATTGAGTTTCCTGCAGTCAGTCATTAGCTCTCCTTTTCAGTGTGTTGTCTCTGCAGCAGCTATTCCCTCTAGCATCACAACAGGAAAGAAACAGCTTCAGTTTCAGGACCAGCTCTGACTGCTCGCCGTAAAGATCCATTTCATTCCCCACTGACGGTCCACTGAGGAGACAAAAAGGGCTACAGCACACAACCCAAATATCGAGGCCTCAGTCCTTAACATAGCCGTCACCGATTCCTGACTCGTTGACCTTTGCCGCATGTCTTCCCCCTCTCTTATAATCCACTTTCCTGTCGCTTCACTTTCACTTTCAATTAAAGGCCACGAGAGCAGAAAGAAAAGGGGGGAAAAAAGAGAAAAACTAAAGGGCATAAAAGAGAAATGAACGTGAATTAAAGATGAGTTATGACGTGCTAACTACCCTGAGTCGTCGACATTGTAAAGTGTTTTTCATTCTCATGGAAAGTACCCCTGGTCCCTTGCCTTCAGGTTTGGCAGTGTCTCCTTTCTGTCCTCTTTACCTCCAGCTGGTCTCAACAGATAGTTTTTCACTCTGGGCCTGGTTCTGCTGGAGGGTTCTTCTTGTTAGCAGCCAGCTATTCCCTTTCTCTTGCCATATGGCTCCTCAGGATGAGCAATTGTGGCAAAAACATTGACTTCAAACAATTGTTTGGCCTTCCTTAGAAAAAAAAATGTTCAGGTGAATTTGACTTCACTATAGTAATAATAGTTTTATACGACTCAACGTGATTGTACTTTATAGCTGCATTTGGACTGAAGCTGTTTGCCTCTTAAAGTCCCCTGAGATGATAATTGTTTGGGAACTGGTCCGGTAAATAGAACAAATTGAATAAAACGTACATGTTTTAATCAGTAAAACTTGTACTTCCCACAAGTACAAGCTAAAACTTGTACTTGTAGCATAGCACAGGAAGAGGGAAGCTGTGAGAAACACGTACACAGGGGTGATTGACAGTGCAAAGACCCTCCTCCTGGCACTGATTGGTTCCTTCTGATATAAGCAAATGACCACAGATAATATGTCTTATCCTACGCTGTCACAACAAAGTGACAGTTTAAAGAGATAGATAAAAAAAACAAAACGCGGGGATTCTGGCGACTCGAACCGAGTTCCCTGGAGCATCCCGGTATGAAAACACAGAAAACAACCTTACAATTGCTTTCTTCCTTATGTTCCTAATAAACTGCATCCCTTTTCCTCGTACGGGTCATGACCTGAAAAGTTCAGAATGGCCTGTCCTCACTCTTTCTCTTTCCAAAAAACTTGTGCGCCCCAAACACACAGAGACACACAATCCACTCCCTATGAGACCTCCCAAGCAGCTGCTCTGTGTGTGTGTGTGTGTGTGTGTGTGCGTGTGTGTGAGATGGGGGTGGGGGGGGGCACTTCAGGCATTATCGAACTCTGCCACAGAGTCTGTCATGTGTCCTTGAAAGTGTGAGTGAAGGGCGATGGATCCAGGTGGAGCGAGCCAGGAGGGACCTCCCAGCTCGCCGCCGCCACTTTGTTGCTCCACCAAGACGGCAAGTTGACAGCTGTTTCTCTGCTTGAAGGAGTTGTTTGGAAAATTCCTGTTTTTCGCTCTCTCTGCTGAAGCTCTGTGAAGTGACTCATGAAGAGCAGTAGGCGACGCGGTCATATTAATCCACCGGCGTGGAAATAAATAAACTCTCTTCCAGGAACCGTTACCATCTTGTAATGACTTTTTTTTTTTTTTTTTGCCACTGTTGAAGTTGTTTTTACCCAAGTCTTTTTTTTTTTCATTTTTTATTATTATGTTGAAAAATATTAATACGCTCTCATTTCATTCGCATAGATTTGGTGTTTGGTTTGTGGACAGACACTTTCCGCCAAAACAAACAAAACAAGGAACTTCCTCATATTTGCAGGGCGAATATTTTCCAAACCAGCTCAGTTCATCCCTGTATGTTATATTAAAACTAGTAATTTGCAACTTTGGTTAAAAATAATCAAACGCAGCTCACAAAATGTGCTCGCTAGATTGACCAATCAAGGCTAATAATGTGTTAAACTTGTCACCTGCTGCTAAGGAGGTGACAAGTTACAGAAGATGTAAATGTGTACATCTTCTGTACACATTTACTCAAAATAATGAAACATTTCTGCATTTAAGAATGTGATGAATCACAAAAATATGGCAAAAATGTCATCCACCATAAAAGTTGTAAAGATATTTAAACTGATGAAATAAGATGAAACTGGAAACAGCTTTTTTTCCCCCCCGTCATGAGTGAACGTTCAGATCATTATTAGTAACCGACATTTGGCGAACATCAGATCCGATCCTTCAGCATTCAACGTTCCAGCCTAAGCGTTTGCTTGCTAGCTCGGTTTTGTCATCAGAAAAGCCGATCCCTGACTCTGTACATCTGAAGAGACAACTTTATTTATTTATTTATTTTTTTTTAGGACCAAATTCTTTGAAGCGATCAGTAAGAGCTGGATGGCGAATCTGTAGGCAGAAAGGATCTGTGGTACCAGTCGCTTTTTGAAACGCATCCGCCCCAGTGCCGACTCTGGGTTTGATTTGATGCGACGTGAAATCAAATGCGGCGCCGTTTCTCACAGGCTAATTGATGGCAGCAGTATGTCTACAAACATGGAGGCTGTGCTCCGGCGTCCCGCTCCTCGCCGAGGCACGAGTTAGACCGGGAAACCACGGCGTGAGCACGGGCGGGCTTGTGTTCACGTCGACCTTGACCACTTCCGCGGCTTCACGCGCGATGAGCCGCTGCAAACGTTCAAAAAGAAAACACACTGCCATGTTTTTCTGCCTTCTGACCTTGCTCTGCTCACCGGAGCTCATTACTGAGGGGGGAGGATGGCAGGGAAAATCAGACATGACCCTCAGATTTCTGGAGCCGACATGAAAGCACCACGCTATCAGGAGAGAGAGGAAGGGGAGGGGAAGGGGTAGGGGGGTCGGAGGCAGAGCTGTCCACAGCCTCAAACGGGGAACATACTGGTTTGCATAATTTAAGGTTAATGAGGAAACAACCGCTGATTAATCTCGCTCGTTTTATCACAGTTGGATTTGCTCTGACAGAGAGCTTTTTGTTAATATTAGTCACCAAATAAAGTGCCATGACAACAGGAAAATCCAACTTTTTATTTTCCGAATTTAAAATATTTTGATTATCTCTTTCTTTGTTTTGTTAGTAACCTGGACGACTAACCTGACGATATCAGTCATACTGGATATGACTGATCTCGTTAAGACAGGAAATGAGCACCACGGCATTTAACAGGCGGTACAACAATGTGACATTTAAAAACAGAGAAATCTTTTAAACATACTATGAGTTGTAAAAGTGCCTGAACAGAATGAAAGCGTGAACACTTTGTGTCAACGGGTATTTTCACTTCCCTTCTATCTACTGTATGTGAATCAATACCTCGATTAGATTAGGTAAGGAAAGATGACATGCCAATGACGGCCCCAAAATAGTTTTTTGTCAACTCTGACAGTGTTTAGTGCATCTAAACTCACACAAAGAGCTGATTAAGTCTGAAATCAGTTCACTGTGATTTCAGTTGTTTAGTAAAAATGGGAGCTTTTTTTTTTTTTATAACATGTGGGCACCGGATCGGCTGCGTTTTAAATGACAGTTTCTGTCTTAAGAGGTTATTTCTACCCAAACAGATTCGTTACAGAGTTCTGTTTGGTGCTGGTTTGTTACCGGAAGCTTCACGAACTCAAATTGTCAGGACTTTTTTTTTTTTTCCTTGGCTGGACATCTTGCCGTGCACCGAGGCCTGATTTCAGCCTTGTGTCGCCATCGCTCATCGCTGCTGCTGTGTTCCCGGCTCTCTTTTGACTTTAGGTACTTTCCGCGTCGCTTGTCGATCTCAGACATGGAAGCGAAAGTAATTATCGTGGACGACAGCCGAGTGAGAAAAGTCGAGGCGGGAAAAAAAATAAAATAAAATAAAAAGGATGCGACGTAATTGTCCGTGTCGCAAAAAGCAAATGATTAAAGTCGCATTAAGGGGCCGACAGTAGAAGTGTTTGTGTGACACTTATTACACGACCTGGCGATTCAAAAGCTCTTATAAGGCGTGCAGGTATTCTGCGCTTTACATGTGGTTTGACAAACAGCACAAACCTGATGTGTGGGGACATAATTTGTGCCAAAACACACAGTACCTTGACTTTTAATGAGTGCTGCGGAGGCAGAGGCAGCCTTTGGCCTCCTATCTCTCAGTTATCCTCACAGAGGTAATTGAGCGGAGGGACACATCGTTCTCTTCTCCCACAGCCGCATCCCCGCCCCTCACCCCCCGCCCCCGCTCCCCACCCCATGCCTAATCACACCTCTATTTGCATGGAGAGCACCAAGAATCAGCCTCAATATCGCCGCTCTGCCTTGAAAGATGAGTTTTTAATCTGCGAGAGGAGATGAGTTTCTGACCCGCACCTGTTTGTTTCCACACTTTCTTTTTTCCTGTCGTACCAAAGTGACCCGCGGGTAAATTTGCGGAGGCAGGATAGCTGCTCGCCTCCCTAAGTACTGTCATTGTGCATTTATTAATATCCCCATATCTGACATGGCGGAGAAAATGGTTCTTGGCGATAAAGGGCACTTGTCTTGGTGGGTGAGACCGTCTAACAGGCAATCAGCTGGGCTGACAGCGAGTGTCAGCCGGTGTGTGTGTGCGCGCGCGCGGATGTTTTTGTGCGGGCTGCGACGACGGCTGCAGTCTTACGGAGAGGGGCGGGTTTTTATTCTTCTCCCATTGCCCTCTATTGACCCGCGTAATGGAGAATTGCACAAGGAGAAGCGTTTGAAACATTCCTTGGATGTAGGTAATGTGTTCATCTGGAGGAGTGGGCCATTTTCCACCCATTTATAACCCTAACATACACTGTTGGTTTTGTTTTATATGTAAAAATGCCAACACATCTACGACCACCAACGCGCCGCTGATGTTGAGGAAAATCTCCGCAAGGAAGTGGCTTCAGTAAAACGCGTTCGGGAGAGTCGGGAAAATGTGTTTCCACTAAACTAAAATAATGTAATTTCTTTAGAACTTCTTAGATCTCTAAATATCTAATGGAGCAATGTTGCGTTTCTGTTGTGGATGACGGACTTATCTAAACGAAATGCATCTAAAAGCGTTTTCCTTTTAGATGTAGGAGATCTAAACAGTCCTTGGGAGGTTTCGGTCACATTTCTGAACTTCTGCTGGCAACAAGCGAAGAATTCAAGCATGTTTGCGTGAACAACGAAGCAAAGTCTGATCGGTAACATAGTGGGTGTGACGTAAATAGACACGTAGCTTTCATTACACGTTGCAAGTGTATTTTTTATATTTTTTTGCTTTGTCTCGTTTTACCTTGATGCTGGCAAGTGGCCAGAAAAATAGAGAAAGTGGGGGATGACCAAGCTGTGTTAAAATAAATCAATGTTATAAACAGTTTTCAGATAAAAAAAAAAAATTGCGCCATTTCCACCCGCTGGTGTGTTGCACGAACGTAAAGATGGTTCCAAAAAGCTTTGACTGACGGTGAAAAAAAAAAACCTCACACTCACAAACTGGCAGTCGCTGCTGAATTGATAGGCAGTGGCAAGTGGGTGACATGACTTCTCGCATCCCCCGGAAAACACAAGTGTTGGAAATGAGTGACTGCATCAAATAAACTTGTAGTCCAGCAAACCTAATCAAAGCCACCTGACACAAATTGTAAAAAAAAAAAAAGAAGAGCGTGTGCGTTCACTTTCTGTCGTTAAAGCAAGCGCCATAATCTTCTTGTTCTGATAGAACACCTTCGCTTGCCTTCACACGCCGAATTCCACCTCCAAAGAAAGGGAAGAAGAAGAAGAAGAGAGAAACCCTTTCAGTGTTGGACCGGCGTAAGCCGCAGAGCTACAGCAGGGGGAACCGAGAGGTTAGCTAAAGTTTACAAGTCGTCGATGTATTCAGCCCCTGCATGTGTCGAGTTGTGATTTACATATTCAGGCCGAGACGCTGCACGCCGGGTTCTTGGTTTACTTGCTTTGTAAAAGCAATTCACTGGCGTCGCTCAGTACAAACAGAACTTCAAGCATATTTATCTGCACAAACAGCTCGTGCCATCTACCCACGGAGGGATAAACACGCTTTGATGTTTGTATGCGGACAGAGACACACATCCGCAGGTAAAAAAAAACACACACACACACACACACCTACTTCAATTACCCACAGCTCCTGCATCCTAACAGCCGTGCTGAACTTCATCGCCTTGTTTACTGTGTTCGTTTTGGAGGGAATTTCAGCCGTCATCTCGCCGTTGCTGCTCGGCTTTTACGCCGCCGCCCAAAAAAATCACAGGCGACAGGCCGCTCCCCCTCCCCCTTCCCCCCGCCCCCCTCGCCGCGCGCGTCAGTCATTTGCGGCGCCGCGCGGCAGGCAGGCCCCCCCCCCCAAAGCGCGCGCTTGGAACGCAGGTCTCATTTATTCATCCGGAGCGTGAGGCGACAGCGGCGGAGAAAGAGGCGTTGGAAGGGAAGCGTCACTGCGATTAACTGTCAAAGTCACCTTCACCCCGAGGCACAACCTGCTCCGTCCCAACGGGAGCGAAACGCGCGTTCATACGGACGACGCGCGGAGCGCGTGCAGCCAGAGGCCATCGAGCTCCTACCAGTTAAACCAGGAATACTTTAAGGCTTGGATTAAAACTTTCCTCCTTTTGTAAAGTTTCTAAGCTCACGCCATCCTGAGCCACCTTTGTGATTATGTTTCTACAGGTTTAGGCTGCACGATGCGCAGACGGCTCCACTAGAGGTTTGTCCTTCAAAAGAAGTTGCAACCAAAACTCTTCTGTGAAATAGCCGACTGAAATTTCCCAAAGATGCAGCATATTTAGACACTCCCACCATAAGCATCTAGCCATCGGTCTTCCTGTTAAAGTCTCTGTCATTTTACACTAATCTGTGTGAAATGCATGTATAAATAAATAAAACAAATTAAATACAAAATGCTGTGTTCATTGTTGGAAATGCAACAATATCTTTTATTATGTTTTGATGTATTAAACAATTTACTGGGATAATTCCCTCTAGTTCAGGAACGGGTCCTGATGGATAAAAAAAAAAAAGGGATTTATATTATTGAACAGAAAATAATCTGTCCGAGGCTGCAGATTATATTATAGTGCGTCGAGAATGCATGTAATTGAATTTTATTGTATGGAACAGATAATCGTTTGTTTTGTGCCGTGAGATTAGTTTCTTTTTTCCTATTTTTTTTTTTTTTTTTTTCAAATTGAAGGGACTGCAGGTGGACACGTCTTCACCACACCAGCAACAAAAATCATCTCCATAACCTTTGTCTTTTCCTCGCCAAACCCGGCGTCCATCTCAGAGCCTGCCAGGTGCTCCAGAATACCTCGGGAGCCTAGTTATGAAGCAACCGGCGGCAGCTTTCTCTCGCCCCGGGAACCTTTGTCGAACAAAGTTCGTATCTCAGGGAGGGGATTTCTTTTCTCACGGGAAGCTAGGAGAAAAGAAAGAGCCAGGATGGCGGGAATAAATATGGGAGGCAAATAATGGAAGAAGAAGTTTGTGTTGTTTTGCTACTTGTAGTAGCTGAACTATTTTTTCCCCACATTTTGCTGCGATACACAACCACACACTAAGTGTATAATTAAGATTTTAAACGCTAGCTAGACTAACACAGAGCGGCCCACGGCTGTCGAGCTAACATGTAAGGGTTCTCGTTACAGCGCCCCCGCAGGCGAGGAGGGGAACGGGTTTTTTCAAAGAGTTGCGCTTTGTGAAAGCGAACAGCGGCAGCTGAAAATGTGACAATTGTTTGCAATTCTGGTCCCCAATCGAACCGAGTCCACCGGGTTATCTTTATCAGCGGCTGGACGTTATTTCGTAGGAAGCACTGACACGTTACGTGATTTCCGAACGAATCGAATCGACTAAACGCGAAGAGCTTTAAGCCGTGAATGTTTCTGCAAGGGAAATGTGCCCGTAGTTTTAAATCCAACCCACACGTTTCGTTCTGACTCTTAATATAGCACAGAATCGACCACCTGAACGCGGCGCACGCAGGGTCCAGCTCCTTATCGGCCCTCTGCCTGGTCAACAGACACACAGGCGGAAAATTGTAAATATCGAGCCTTATCCCCGAAAGACGAGGCCCGAGGCGATCCATCCCGCTGTTACGCTTCTCTGTTTTTTTTTTTCATGAACTAATATGTTCATAGTCGCTGCTTCCAAATGACTCGATAAACATCCGGTGCTTCCTCGCAGGCGGCCTTGACCCCGTCACGCCGAGGCGTGTTTCTCGCCGGCACCGGTTGGCTGAACGCCGAAAGCGGCTTGGCAGAAGTGACAATTACCTCTCTTGACATCAATTCAGACGCACACAACAACAACAAGAAAAAAAACTACCGGTGTTTTGAGACAGCACAATTACAGGGACAAATAAAGTGAGCTACAAAAAGAAAAAAAATAAAATAAAATAAAATAAAACTCTCGCAGCATAATAATTCAGCTTTAATTAAAGGAGCAGCCCATGCAAATGGGTCGTTTAAGACCCCGCTCCGTGCCCCCCTCGCGTCCCGAGTTAAAAGCAGGGGGCCACACGCTGGAAGTCTTTAGCCTGACCTCCAAAGCGTCTCTTTCCCCCCCTTCCTCATCTATATTTATATGAAGGAGCGGCACTAATTTTGCTCAGTAAATCAGTGTGCACGTTTCGTCCTGACCTCCAGCCCGACGCTGAATTAAACAATATCGGGGGGCCCCCCGAGAAGCCCGCTCTTTAACAAGCCTTAAATTCCTCCGTCCAATCCATCAGCGGGGATATTTCTGACACACGCAGGGAAGAGCATGAAATAAGGCAATTATTGAACCCTTCAGCCCCATTTCTACGGCTTCGGCCGGGCCGGCTGGATGGCGGCGCCCAGATACACGGATTTCTTTGCTCTCCAGATGATTCCCTGTGATAGGAAAGCTGAAAAAATGAAACAAACAACAAAAAAAAACAATACCTTGCGAATAAAAATAAGCTCAGAGTCATTATCCCGTTAACGCACATCTCCTCTGAGCGTTGTGTGTGTGTGGGTGGGGAGGGGCGACTCGGATGTGGAGCGAGTGGAAAGAGTCACCAGAGGGCCTCTTTTTTGGAGTCTCCTTGACTTTGCTGAGTGAAACAACCCAAGTCGCCGCAGTTTGAGAGTTTGAAACGGAGACGGACTTCTCTCTGGTGAACGCAGTGGGGGCTCGGTCTGCGTGTGTGTGTGCGTGTGTGTGTGTGTGTGTGTGTGTGTGTGTGCGTGTGTGTCTTTCGTGGAGGTGGCAGTCGATCCGGCGAGCCTGGGCGTCCTCTCGGATTGCCTGACAGATAATCCATCACACAGTCAGTGTGTCTGACAGGAAGAGGTCTCAGTCAACCCTCTGTCTCACACAGCCGCCCTATAAAGGACAGTCGCCTCCCTTCGGTCCCCTCGGGGGACGCCGCCGCACTCAGGCTTCATTAGAGGGGAATGAAGGCCGGAGATCTGGGGAGATTAAAGTGTGTTTGTGGACTCCAAACTGGAAGGAGGGCGAGAGAGAGAGAAAGAGAGAGAGAGAGAAAACATAGAGACCCCTGTTCGTTTACGTCACTTTCGTCTGGTTTTGTGCTGCTTTTGTCATTTTTTACGGCTAGATTTGAAGGAGAGAACTAAACTGCGTCGTCGTCGTCGGCGCTTTGATTCGCTCAATAAGAGGCAGGCAGGCAAGAAAACCCAGACACAGACCTTTGGAGGTAAATACAGAGAACTGGAAACATTTTTATCGCGTTGCAACCACAACAACAATAACTGATTAATTTTTCGGATCTTACGTGTGAGAAACGTCGCAGGGCGGCTCTCGGTTCTGCAGTGGAAGGAAAACGACACAGATAAATAAAAATCTGAACCGAATCGGGGAGAAGCAGCAACAGAGACCATGTGAGCTTCGGAGGAGATGCAGATTCCTACAGCTCAGGCGGGAACACCTGGACAAGCAGTACTCGTCAATATGTCTCAAAATAAAATATGGCGGCCATTTTTAAAAAGTAGCAGCATGAGAGTCTTGGTGGCAGCAATGAATGAAGCAATTTGGACACATTGGACTCTTTGTGTGCAAAATGCTACATATTTTGTCTATGTAGTGTCATTTATTTGTTGGATCTTTAGCAATATACTGAACACACACATTAATATTATATATATATATTTTTTTACATATAATTACTGAGTTGGTAGGTAATATATTTAATCTTCCTGCTCCTTTTCAAACAGAAACCCAGTGGTAAAGAAATTATTTTGCTCTTGATTATGTAAGCACATGTTTTCTCTGTCTTACTGATTGCATGTTTTTTTTTTTTTGTTTTTTTTTAAATAACTAATAACTTTGTTGAAAAAAGAAAGACAACCAAAAAACAAATCGGTCAGTGTTTTCGGGGAGGCCATTCACAGTTAATGTGTCAAAACAAACCGGCTTTTCAAACCCGGGATGGAACCAAAATCCGCCAAACTATTGAAAGACTCTTGTGTGACGCCGGAGGACTCATCCGTTCTCGCACGTGCCGAGAAATCTTTCAAAACGTCCGTTGCCTCGCTGGCACAGCGTCTCGGTCGCTGACCTTCTGGACACGTAATTGGAGGCCCGTGTGAAAAATGCCTGGAAATCTGGAGCAAGCGCTGCAGAAATCTGTCCCCGAAGCATTTCACAAACGGGCCAAGAGGAGAAAGAGACGCGCAACGTTTTTAAAACAAATGACGCCAAACTTACTGAAAGAAAGTTTATTTTGCGGTAGAACAGGACTTATGTGGTGGACATGGAAGAATATTATGGTCTTGGTATCGATGTGCTGCCATAAGACCGACTTCCTGAGCACTCCGGGTTTTTATTTCAAATCACCTGCGAGATGAAAGAGTTCTCGGCTCTGCTGTAAAAGGAATGCATCTTGTATTTATTAAGGTTTTCTGCACGTTTCTTTTCTTGGTTTTATTTTATTTTTTTTTAATCAGGGATGCCTAATAACCATCTGCACTTTAAAGAACAACAGATGACGGATGCTTTGCTTTTCCCGGAGTCGACAGAGTCTGAACTCAAGGACAAAACCGAACAAAACGCTGCAGCTCTTTTCTCAAATAGACACTTTGACCAGATTCTGCAAACGCGTTTTTTTCTCTTCTTGTACAAATAGGCAAAAAAAAAAATAGTAGAGTCAGTAGTAATAATATGTTTCTGTCTGCAGGCTGTTTTACACCGAGGGGTCATCCTCCAAAAACACACAAGTCACGTCTTTGAAATATCTGTTTTAATCCCTTAGATTATGTACACAGCTTTCTTTCAGCCTTTGTTTTCGTTGCCAACATACATTCATGATTTTATAAAACGATACATTTCCCCCTATTCTAGTTTCAACATTTCAAAAATGATGGAGCTGTAATGTCAGCATCCCAACCTTCCAACCTTCGATCCTCAGGCACAAATGTGTGGAATCGGCACTTTAAACATAAAACGTGACGTAGGAACTCAACTGAGAGACACGCAAGGCGCTGCGTCTAACCTGAGCCTCGAAGTGAACAGTTTGCACCGAACGTCTCGGCGCCTTTAGCTTACGTTACGTTGGAAGAGTTCACAGTTTCACCTTGTGCTTAAGAAGTACAAACATGTCTTCCTTTCCCTGCAAAAAGGAACACAAACACCATAATATCCAGAGAGATTCGTCTCTCTCCACTAGAAAATGGAATGTAATGGGATGAAAGTGATAAAACTTTGTTCCATTTCCTGTCTGAGGTTTTGGAAACTCCAACAAAAAGGGTGGGGATTTTCTCCAATCAAGATAAATCCATGGTTAAAGTAATTAAACATAATTTGTTACATTTAGAAAAAAAAAAAAAAAAACACCATGACTGTAAAATAATTTTGAAACGAATACAAATATGGAAGTGAGAACTCTTTACAAAAAGCAACGTTGAGAGAAAATGGAGGTTTGTGGACAGAAGAGGCTGCTGGTGACGATGGAAGCCACGGAGGAGGAAAGTGTGGGGATGTCGGCCAAAGCGCTCTCATTTCCTGATGGCGGCCACCGCTTTCTTGGCCGCGTCATCCAGGTTGTCGGCTGCTGTGATGGGCAGGCCGCTCTCGGTCAGGATCCTCTTCGCTTCGTGAACGTTGGTGCCTGACGGAGAGGGAACAAAAAAAAAAAGCAAAACGCGAATAAAGGAGGGAGCATGGGAAATTACTCAGGCAAACGGCTCTGAAGGGAGACGCTGAGGGTTTCAAAAAGCCAAATTCAAGACTTTTTAAGACCTGATTAATGCCACCCAGAATGGAAATTGCAACTGAATATATAGATACGGGGGAGCATAGCAGCTAGCTACCAGTAGCCTCAACCACCTCGAGTCACATGACCTTGGAGATGTCTCTGTGTGCAACTTCATATTTTGCCTGACAGAAACCTAAACCCACAAGATCAAATAGTCTTGAAACAGATAAACTTAACACTTTGATGAACAAATTTAAGGCCGATTTACATTTTTAAGATGGATTTAAGACATTTTAAGGCCTTAGTTTAGATGCAGGAATTTTAAGACTTTTCAAGGATGCGCAGGCACCCAGCCTAACAAGGTCTGACCCCATCTGACATCTGGAGTTTAAAAAATAAACAGAGGAAGAGCGAGGAAGGAATCTCTCTATGGGTCAATGACAGGCCATTCACCCGCTGATCCCAGAGCAGTGTTACGGCAATGTGTGTGTGTGTGTGTGTGTGTGTGTGTGTGTGCGTGTGTGGATGCTCCCCTGGCTGCGGCGAGGTCAGGGAGAGCAGGTGCTGGGTGACACGCCGCTGATCACAAGCCTTCGCTGAACCTTAAAAGAAAAAAAGCCCAGAAACCTCCTGGAGGGATGCGGGGTAATCCCCGAGCCGCTGTGACACGGCGGCCGGGCCGCACGCTGCTCAGCCAAACGGCAACCTGACAGCGGAGTCGCAACACAGAGCGGGGAGGGAGCAGAGAGAGAGAGAGAGAGAGAGAGAGAGGGGACGACCGAGTGCAGGGTTAGGGAGGGGGGGTGGTAGAGAGAGCGCGACGGAGCAAAAGGTCAAATGAAGCAGCGAATGCCCCGGTGGCTGCTGGAGGAGGCGGGAAGGTCCAGCTGTTTGCTACACACAGCGGAGACAAAAAAATATCGACACAATCAGTCTCATCTGATCAACGGCTCTTCACTCGATCAGCTGATCTCCTGCTGTAACGAACCAGGAAGGGATGAGATTATCCTCCAATCAGAATCTCCGTTTGTTCGTAGGCACGATGGTGAACCCTGACCTCTGCCTTGCACAAATTGTCAAAGTGATGCTTACGGTGAGTGTTACACGATTCCGGCAGTTCAAACTGAGATCCTGATCCCGTCTGCGTGAGCTTCAGTGGAGCAGCCGGACATTGCTCATCTCAATAATTTTGGAGATTTCTATGTTTATCAGAGGGAAACTATCGTGAACAGTTTGTCGGCAGTAAATCGGTTCGGTGCCTTCCACAAGAATTTACACTTCCTGAACTTTTAGGGGAGGAACGAAAGCTGAGCTCTAAATTGATCTTTCTGGGTGACGCACAAAATAACGTCTGTTCTGATAGAGGGCTTTCCAAACGTTTCCATTTTTTTTCATTAGCTTCTGTTCAGGGACCCCGTTTAGTGAACACACAGACAATGTTACAAAAAATAAATAAAATGCAACCTGTAGAATGTATTGTTTTCCCCCCGGATTTCATTCACTGTTCAGTAATAATTTTATTCGTTTAGCATAAATGCTGCCTGATCTTTTCTGGTTTTAGCGCTCAGGGCATTTACCCGTCTGATAAATTTTGGCAATCAGCCAATCAGAAAGATGAGCAATGAACACTTCAGTTAGTTACTTCAACATATTTATCACAACAATCATTGATAAACGGATCACTTTTTAAGATAAAAAAAACAAAACACTTATTAGATTCAATTTTGTTTTATTTTGCATTTCCCAGCCCCCTATATTTTCCCTCCAAAGCGCCCGACTTTGAAAAAACACCAATATGAACACATCATTTCCACTGTGAAACACGGTGGTGGCAGCATCATGCAGGCGGGAAGGCTGTTCTTTAGATCAAAGCATCATCGTGTGTTATAATGGTCCAGCAGTGGGATTGGTTTTCATAATGTGACAGAGTGACCCTATGACAGTAAACTAATTTATCTGCTTAATACCAAAAAAAAAAAAAAAATTTTTATGTAATTGTCACATTCATTTGTCACTTAATTTACCAGATCAATACCAGATTAGCTGATCTCCTCGTAGCTGAAGCCGCTCTGGTTTTGGTCAGACCCACGGAGGAGGTTTGCTCGCTCAAGACTCTCCCAGCTTGACCTCTGCCCCCCGTGACCCCCTCCCCGGCTGGCGTGTAATTAAAACGGCGCGGCACACGAATCCTCAGGAGGCCCGGCCATCCCGATCAATAGACCTTTCATGAGGAATTCTATTACCAGTTCCACTTAGCGCCTAATATTTCACCTCTTTTGTCCAGGCGTATAAGTCACTCCATACACATTTTCCCGCGAGCTCGCACTCCAAAACAATCAATCGGGCGATGTGATTAATTAGAACGCTAGCAGGAAGAGACCTTGTTCTGACACGCGAGCGGGGGATAGGGTGTCTCGAGACGTTTTTTCTCGTGGAGCGGCGGACGGTGTGCCGGCCGGGTTGAACTCGTGTCTCAGTTGCTGACGCTGTCGCTCAGAAACACAAACACGCGCACACACACACACACACACACACACACACACACACACACACACACACACACACACACACACACACACACACACACACGTACAGAGAGAAAGAGAGAGAGAGAGAGAGAGAGAGAGAGAGAGAGAGAGAGAGAGAGAGAGAGAACACTGCAGAGCTGCTCACTTTACATTCAGCAGACTGACCAATGAGCTGCTCTAGGATTGATGGATCTATGATGCTCTGCTGTCAGACTTATCTGCCAGATGATTAATTCAACAAGCTTAAAAACAACACTGGACAAAAAAAAAAAAAAAACACAAGCGGAGAAGCTGTCACTGCAAATACATTATATAGGAGATTGCCTTAAAAAAAAGAAAAAAAAAGACAAATAAGAAAAGGGAAAGAGTGAAATAATTTAAAAAATTTTTTTCTCCCCCCCCCACAAACCGCGAATATTTATGAGCAGCAGTGGCGCGTGCCACATTGTTGCGATGATGCATCTGCGCTACCTGTGCTACCCGTGTAAAGTGTGAAGGCAGGCGGGGAGCGACACATCTGCGGGAGAGAGGAGGAAAAGTCATGCATTTATGTGCCGCGATTTGCTGTGTGTGTGTGTGTGTGTGTGTGTGTGTGTGTGTGTGTGTGTGTGTGTGTGTCGGCTGATTGCAGTTCCGCTGCGAGCGGTAGGGAGCACTGATGGCTCACAGCGGCGGCGGCGGCCGCGAAGACGGAGCCCCGCTGGATGAGAGCGAGTGACCGAGTGGAGGAAGAGGAAGAGGAAGAGGAGGAGGAGGAGGAAGAGGGGAACTCGCATGTTTATTCATGCGCGTTCTCACCTGCGGCCACTAGGTGCTGCCAGAGACCAACTCACAGGCTGGATAGGCTGCAGCACACTGAGCTTTAAGCCTGTGTTCATGCATGTCCATGTCAAGAAATTACAAAGTCATTTACTTAGTAATACTGTTGAAAAAAGCTTTATTTGGATGATTTTGGGCCAAACTCATGAAAAAAATAAAAATTAGTTTATTAATAAGATAAAAAATAATACGTAAGATAGTCTTTTTTTATTTTTTTAAGTCTTTTCGTTTGGTGTGGTTTGCTTTCACTTTTTCGCAGGCGGACTATAATGTCAGAATTATCATAGCTCCCATTTGACAGAAGTGACAGGAGGAGGATTTATCACAGACCTGGAGAAACACAAACATGGGAGATCTGCTTGCTGTATCTGAGGCGTTGCTACGACTGCAATAGCTTTGTGATTGTCGATAGCGGCTCATTAAACGCAGGTTTTTCTCAGTGGGATGTTTCCACTTCGGCAAGAGCTGCTGCGAGCCGAACGAGACGAGATGCTCTGCACCTCCTGACCCACAATGTGCCGCCAGCAGCATCGCTGAGCAGAGGACGGGCGGATCGGCTGCGGCTCCAGTACAATCAGTACGTGCAGCACTGGCAGTTAGCAACAACGAAGGGCTTATTTTTACTATCATGTTTGGCAAAGTCCCAAAAAAAAAAAAGTATATTTCCTGTAGCTGCTTTGAATTGGAGCCGGTTTGTATTCACCCCACAGTTTGTTTGGAAGCGTCACACAAGCACACTTTTTCCTTTGACCGAACTTTCCATCAGTACGTTAGGATACACCAAAATAGTCTTGACATTTTGTGTCAAGACCGTCATTTCTGGTTGACCTCAGTGTTGATTATCTAATTCTGGGTCTCAATAGCAATAATCAACCTTAGCAGAAAAGCTTGAAATACATCACACTGAATGCGGCTGCACAACATGCGAGTTATACTTTCTTAATCCATATCGCATCATTACTGATAAAATGAACTGAGATCCACCTCTACACACTAATATAAATGGGAATAGTCAGACTCCAATGCTAAAGGAACTTAGTTTAGAACATTAAACCACGTAAATGCAAAGCTACGACCGTGTTTTTTTAAACTCTTCGGACTCTGATTTATTACTTATTGAGTGAGAGTGATATGAACCAACCAAGCCAGGTCTGCAGTTGGTATTTAGCCGCGTGATATACTTTACAAAACGTTTCTTTTGCAGCTCTCCTCCAATTAGGAAGCTCACTCGCGACAATTGAGAGAATGTCACTTTAATCCACGAGTTAATTACGGGCCAACTTTGAAAGAGCATAATAAGGCCAGGGACTGCGCCAGTTTCTGCACAGGAGAACTTCAATCGACGCCACCGAACATAAAACTGTGACTAACTCTGCATTAGCACGCCGACGTCTGTTGGGAAAACTCCTCTCTGACAAGGGTGACAAAATATTAAGTCGGGTCCGTTTCATGCGTGCATTGGTGCAGACAGGAAGGTAAGTCGAGATCATTCCTTTTCTTTGCTTTTTTTTTCTGAGGACACGTAGCAGATCTACGTCATCTTCCGGTTAATCAATCGAATGAATGGCTTAATCCAAGTCTGCGATACTCGAACGGAGGTGCAGCGGACATTTCAGACATTCAGATTTTTAAACTGATTCCTCTTTCATCTGATATAATCTCTAACTCGCTGGCTCGGGTATTCACATTTTGAAATATTTTTTGAAACGGCTCATTTTTGCTAAAACTTATTTTTTCATGGAATTGCATGCGGAAGCTTTGAGATCATTGTGATCTTTGAAGGTTTGACTACCTGATCATTCCTTTCAGCAAGAAGCACCATTTAAATCTGACAAACGGCCACAAGACGCTGATTTATTACCACGCGCAGCAGCTTTTCAACATCTTTCACCGCTTTTGTTAAAATAACGATTCAGATTTCATGATTTCTTGTTGGCATTGTAAAAGCCCTTGATGGACCTCTCTGTGTCTGTGAACATGAGCCGCTTGCAGACAACAAAGCACCTTTATTAATACTATTTATATCTGAGCGGAGCTCCAGAGCTCTGCTCAGATACATACTGATTTCACTGGAACCTCTTGCAAAGAGGAGGAGAAGAAAAGTCAGGGAAGTCACAGAAATCTTCGGTTCTGCACAGGCGGACGACCACAGAGGTCGCACGGGTTTTTGAGTGCGGCAGACAGACGAGAAGCCTGGAAGCTGAGAATTAGTGCAAAGTTTTTAGTGAACATTTAACAGTTTAAATTGTCGGTTGTTCCTGCTCAGATTTGTATTTTATCTGATAAATCAGCTTATGTTTTTATTTTTGCTCAATCCTAGTGAAACCTCTTCAACGTGTCAACTTATTTTAGCTTCGGCTTAAAGAACTCATGCGTCACTTACACATGAAATCTGTGTAAATGACACAGAATTCATCCCCACTGAGCATTTTCTTGATTCACTGAGTCAAGAAAATGCCATTCTTGCAGTGAATTTTCTCTGCAACCAGGCTAACGGCTAAACTAGCTTCTGGTCTAGTCTTTCACTTGCTGCAGTGAAAGACTAGATGAGAAACGTGACATTTCCAGTCCCTGCTCATCTTTTCCTCAGTATCTATATCTAGTTGCATGCAAGGCAGCCATATTGGATTTTAAGGTCAGGGCTGGTTCGAAAAATCCCAAATTTCTGTTTTTGAATTTTAACTGTGAGGATTTTTTTTTTTTTTTACCCCCCCCAATTTTGAACTCAAAACCCCTCCCACTTCTGAGAGACAAAAAAAGCTAACAGATAATAAAAAATATTTTAAAAATTTAGTTTTTTTTCTGCTCTATGATGTAAAACGGTAAAGTCAAGTCAGGTTGTACAATTTTTAAAAATGTCCGCAGTGTTGCTTGGAAATCTTCCAGTCGGCTGGAGCGACGCTTCACACCGACATTTCACACCGACAGCGGCTCAGCCAAGAAACTCAACTTCATAAAACACGCACATCATAAAAACCAAATCTAAACTATTTGTTCCCTTACTTGCTGACCTCTAATCTTTATGCAAAAAAAAAGAAAGTTCCTTCATATCAGAGTTACATTCTTCGACCCTGAATATGATTTGCTGTATCTCATAATGTTTCAGCGCCAAGCGGTTGGAGTATTCCCTTTACGTTCCAGGATGAAGAACCCCCTCCGCCCTCATGTGTCCAACATCAAATGCCTCTCATCCGAAGGCAGAGCAGGGGGGCTCCTCAACGCTGCAGCAGCTTCTTTCCTTTGAAGTGCTAGCCAGCCACTAATTTAAGTTTTCGTGTCTTTTAAACTGTCTAGACCGCTGTTTAAGAAAGAAGCAGTGCAGCTAAGTCGACCGGATTTAAACCACATATTTGACACTGGCAGTTTAATCTCCGGGATCATGTTTTTTTTTTTTGGTGAACGCTAAAAAAGCCTGACGTGTCAGCCAGAAGCAGCAGCAGCAGCAGTGAGAAGCAGCAGAAAAAAGAAAGAAAAAAAACAGTATTTAAGACGCGCAGGATTTATTCTGATAATCAAAATGCAGGAAGCTGCGTTTGACGTTTGTGTCGGTAACACTCTGTGCGGAACGGCCGTTTGGCCATTTGCAGAAATAACGGCTCGGATTCCACCGAAGGTCCCCTTTGAACCTTATTAGGATCTAAAATCTCTTCTTAAATAAACAAGGCGACAGCTTTAAGCAAAAATCAAACCCCTGATCTCCGACAGCCTCCTACAGAACGGCTCACCGAGTCAATAGGTTGGAGAACGCAGTCACTCTTTCCCCCGGACCCTCAGGATTACTTACAGGGAAAATTGTCCCTTCAAATCGCAGCAGACAGTGAGCTCACAGTGCAACGTGTCCATTTTCCTGCTGTAGCCAAAGAGGGCAGCACTGCACTTTCTCAAGAAGCTCCTCCTATTTATACCTCCAATATTTTTCACCACACATGCGTAAATATTTTCTGTTTTTTTTTTTTTTCTCCCCTGAATCTGTTAGACGAATATAAAATGGCAAGATTACAGTCATTCCCCGCCGCAAACATGAATACATCCCTAATAGCACCCTGACCACATGGCACCTCTCTCCTCTACGTCTGGGAATACATAACTCTCCGCCTGTGCAATCAAGCGCCGTCTTTTAAAAAAGAGCCTTTCCAATTAAAAGTGCGCCCGTTAATCCATTCTGATCCCGATGAAGAGCGCCAGGCCGTGCTCGCCGCCCGGCATCCGAGCGAGCCGAGCTGAGCTGATTGATTCTGAACCAATCCTCTCTGCAACGCTGAAGCCCGCGACGTAATGACCCGCGACTAAAGCCTGGATTAGGCCCGGGCCAGGAGAGCGCCGGGCGGGAGCGTCGGACGGCGCTGACCTTCTGCCACGTTTGCGAGTCAGGCTGAATTACGCGGCCCTAAAATGAGAAATGTTTCAACTTACTGAGAGGCCATTTTAATTGCTAATTTGGTTGCTTCCACTGCAGCCAAACGTGGCACGTGTGGGCCCTTCCTCTCTGGTAACCAATTTAAATGAACTGGATGTTTCGGCCGTGCGCTCAATCAGCGGCGCAGCCGGTCTTAAAATACACGGAGGATTGTTCCAGCAGAGCTTCTTCCCCCTCCATTTGGCTTTCAAGGGCAACTGTGGCTCTGTGGGTCTAGTAGCTGTTTTGTTGATCGGAAGGTTGCAGGTTCGATTCCAGCTTCCTCCCGCCACATGGTAAGGCACTGAACCCCAAACTGCTGACCGATCTGCATATCTGTGTATAAATGCGTGAGGGTTTGTGACTGTGACTTTGGTTTAAAGCGTTTTGAGTGGTTAAAAATGATTAGGAAAAGTGCTATAAAACTTCAGTCCATTTAAAGTTAAAACGCACTTATGACTTTATTTCATTATACTTCGTTTAAGCTACTTTACAGACAAACGTGACTGAAAGCAATACTGACGCTTTGTTTTCTTCTGAAAACGTGTGCGTTGACCGTCGCGCTCCAGCTAGCTGTCCATTACCCGGTACACGGCGCCTCCGCACACAGCCGGGTCACGGATGCAGGTTAAAAGCCTTGAGCTAGAAACCGTATATTAAATGCTAATAAATACACACCCTTCACTTTGTGCTCTGGACACACAACTAAGTAGGATCTCGACAATTAAGGTAAGCAGTAACTGGCCCCATGTCTGTGAGAGCCACGGCTTCCCACACACAGTGGACTGAGTGGCATTAGCATACGCAGGTGAAAGGTGAGCCAATCAGTGCTGCGTCAACTGCTGCTCTGACTGCCGCTAATGAAACGCGCAGCAGAATGTGATGTGTGTGTGAAATGCATTGCTATTCTAAGAGCGACGACGGGCCGCGATGAGGGAGCGGGTCAAGCGCCATACACACAACAACGGCTCCAAAGTATTGTCTTAATTTACACAATAAAATGAAGTGCCGTAGGAATCCCGTTTGGAGTTGCTGTAATCCACAGCAAACATGTGGATTACATGCGAAATACGTTGTTTACTGCACATCACTCCGAACACAGCATTCCAACAGCGAGACATGGTCGGAACATCGTCAGGAAGGAATCAGAAAAGCTGGTTACAGAGTTTATGAAGCTAGATGCACGTGCTAGAATGGCCTAGTCAAAGTCCACACCAAAATTCAACTGCGAATCTGTGGCGAAACTTGAACATTGCTGTTAGCAGAGACACTACGGCCAATCTGAGCTGGAGCCGTTTTGCGAATACAGCACATCAGACTCCAGATGTGCAAAACTGATATGGTTCAATATCTGTTTGCACGGCAGATCTTAAAGACGGTCAAAACCTGAGACATAGAGAACAGGAGGCTGTTGGATTTCTTTTTGTTTTTCCTATTCATATGAAATTTCTATTACGGTGAAGTGCTTTTAATATTGGCTAGCGGGAAATCAATGCGGTGTGAACCGTGTTCTGTAGGAGAACGAGGGAAAACGAGATCCGGTTTTACCTTCGAGCCTGACCACCAGCGGGACCTTGAGCTCCAGCTCTCGACAGGCTTTGGTGATGCCGTTGGCGATGATAGCACAGTTGACGATACCTCCAAAGATGTTGACCAAGATGGCTTCGACCTGTGAAAAGATGAGGTATTTTAGCGTGGAAGCCGGCGACGCAGGATTTAATGCACGACATATGAACTAACTGAGGATGACAAGAAGGTTTGGATTTAATAAAACTGTTTTTAAACAATGTACAGAGAAAAAAGGGACTGTTGAAGAAAAACAGGACTGCATGGATGGTCAAGTTGCCTGAAGAAAACCAGTAAAAAGCCAAAGAGCACAGAAACAAGTTAAGCAATCAGATGAGATCGAAGCAACCATCAACGCTGAATTGGTAGAGGAGTCAACAAAGTATCTTCCCAGTATGAAATGGCGGTGGATCAATACTGATGCTGGTGTTTTGGAGATGTGTGAACTCAGACATTTTGGTTGAAAATGTGAACCGTTCAGATATGAAGCAGAGCACATGACTGGATGTTCTAGCATGAAAATGATCCGAAACAACAAAAAAAAACAAAAAACAGGTGGAGCCGTTATTGGTTCTAGAGAAGTCATCTCACTATCACTGATCTCAAACATGCAGCGGCGCCTCCGCACGCAGCCAGGTCACGGAAGCAGGTTAAAAGGCTGGTGCTAGAAACTGTATATTAAATGCTAATAAATACACACCCTTCACTAAGTAAGATCTTGACAATTAAGGTAAGCAGTAACTGGCCCCATGTCTGTTACAGCTTCCCACACACAGTGGACTGAGTGGCATTAGCATACGCAGGTGAAAGGTGAGCCAATCAGTGCTGCGTCAACTGCTGCTCTGACTGCCGCTAATGAAAACTGCAACACAACGCAGCGTGTTGAACATCCACTGCTATTCTAACCGCGATGATGGGTTGCCATGAAACAAAGGGTGGAAAGCACTGGATACATGACAATGGCTTCAAAGATTCCTGTAGGTAAAAAAAAAAAAATCATACACAAATTTACATTAATAATTAAGAGCAACCAGTTAGATTCAGAAGACCTGTTGGTAGTCATTAGTCCACGTCTGTCTACTTCAGTCTCTATATACAGCAGTTTGACCAATCTTCTGAAAACAGAAAGGATGTGGGACATTACAAACCCAGCAGGACAGGTTCTTTGGCCAAAAAGGATGGCAAGTTTTTGGCCAATACCTCCTCAATAACGTCAGAGGAGGCTATACATGACACTCAGAACCAAGTGTAATTAATATTGTGATCACCCCTATGTGTCAAACTTTGTATGGCCTACCACTGAAAGATTAGGGAAAATGTAGGAAGAATACACCGACTAATGATGTGTCAAAACCACGTCACCGCAAATGTAAAATAAACCCATAATCAGCAAGACTTGTGGCCGGCAGATCTAGACATTGATTTCATTTTTGTTGCCATCTGCGTCTCCTATGACATGGACATGGATATGGTCGGATAAACCTTCTGAATTTCAAATAGCAAGTTGTGCGAAACGATCTCACAGCCTGCCGTGTGTTTACTTCTGCCGTCTTTGGTGTTCTCGTGGTGAAGGGATCTTAAAGTTCCTCATGAAGTGAGCAGCTGAGGCTGATATCACAGAGCAGAGAAACATGTGTGTGTGTGCGTGTGTGTGTGCGCGCGATTACACTAACAATCTAGCACTTGGTAATTACCCTGGCTAGCTCAGTGGAAAAGTAGACTTAGAGCACACAGGATTAATCCTCCGTGTTTGTTTATAATCACTGCTAATCTGTTAGCGCCGATTTGGCTGAGCAGCTTGTGGGGGTGTGCGCCCGTGTGCCTGCCTGTTGTGAATGTGTATGTTTCCAGCATGCGGTAATGATGTTTACGGGGGGAGAAGATCAAGGACTTGGATTGCTATCAGAGCGACAGCCGTGGCATTGTCCTCGACATGCTATCCAAATGAGCATCTCCTTATGAGACGGCGGAGGATGACACGAGACCCACAGAGAGCTCAGAAAGTACCTCTGAGGTGGGGAAGTACCAAAAGGACTCGCACGACTGTCTGAGGAAGCCGTTAGTGCTCTTCGTTTTCCTTTACGACCGAATTTCTAATGCGCGGCTTCATCACCCGGGATGAATAAAAACAGGGGTGAAAAGGCAGGTTAATGGCAGCCTTGAATCACAAACAAACACGAGTCAGATGTTTCGGTGCACGATGAAGAAATTCTGAGGAAATATTTTGAAATAATAGACCAACTAAAAGCAAAGAATTGCACATTTTTTTGCACCGTATTTCTGACATCGTCTGAACCAAAAAGCAAGGCGCACGAGTTTATGGAAAGTAATCTAATCACTCACAAGTTCTCACCTTTTAATTTTCTGTATCATCTAAGTCTCATATTCCCAGCGACTTCAGTTCTTTGGAGCTCAAAATGCTAAAGATAAAACCAGGAGTTAAAGATATCTATCTTCTCTGACTTCAAAGAAAGTAATATTTTCAGAGTCCAAGTCAAATCCCTAAAGACTGAAATTAGCATTCTCCCCTAGATCATGCTTATGATCTAGACTTCTCAAAACACAGAACTGCTTAAGGTTATGAATCGCCAAAAAACTTTCGCAGTTTACCTACAAGCCATGTAAACATGCGGAAGAGGGCGCTCCGCGCAGACGAGATTATAAATGACCATTTAGATATTCATTCAAAAAAGTGTTTGGAACACCTTGAAACACGGTGGTGGCGGGATCACACTTTGAGGACGTTTGGCGAGAGTTAAATACAGGGCAATGCCGGCAGAAACCAAATCCTAAACTCATGCCTGGTACCATGTTGGAGAGCACAGTCAATGTGCTCTCCAACATGGCGCAGTCAAAGATCTACAAACAATTGAAAAATCAGTGATAAAACACAATATTTGACAATATTTTAGGTTTCTGTTCATCAAAACAACTAGAAACCAGATTATTTTCTCCCAATTTGGAACTATGTTTTACTGTGTGTATGTTTATCACCTAAAATCATACTAATACATAAAATCTTACTTATTTAAGTTTATTTGGTAGGAACAGACAAACAACAGCAGTCCCATGTTTGCGTCACAGTGCAATAGCAGTAGCTAAATCGCAGCATTTGTCCCTCAAAGGACTTTTAAAAGGTGCCGTTTAAAAAAAATGTAAGTGATAATCATTTAAAATAGCACAACATAATGTTGACAGCATCTACAAACAAATAGAGAATTATAAAACATTAAGAATGGATAGAGTTCTGGTTTTGGCATAACCAGAGTTTAAAACTGGTTACGGACTTTAAATCAACAGGAAGTGAGTTTCAAACTACAGATCCTCACTGACAGAGCACTTTGAGCAAAACTGGTTCTTCCAAAGGGGATCTTACAATTTCCCTCTGAAGCAGCTCTTGTGGTTACAACAAATAGTTGAGTGCACATAATTGACTTCTAACTCAACCACCTGAAGTAAAAGTGGATTTTTCCAAACTACATGTTCATGAAACTGTGATAGCAAATGTGGGCGGTGTTTCTTCCACAAATGCACAGAAGTAAACAATTTAACAGACTTTTTATGAATAAATCTTTGAAAAAATAAAATACAAATGTTCATATTATAAATATGACATAATATGGATTATAACTTAAAAAAAAAATACATACAGCACACAATGCAACATAGACTTGGGCTATTACAAGCTGCCCCACTAGGGGGCAATAGAGATTTAGACACCATATGCAGCCAAATGAGCAGTAGCTCTATCCTCACCATATCTACAGCCCATTTTTCAACTCTGTCTCTATTGGGAAGCACCATATTTCTTCCATTCATGCGTCTCCCATTGACAACAATGTATATTAATGATACATAGGACATGATTTATGCTTCTTGGCACAAACGTAAATGCAGTCTATAGAAATATGGATGTAGGGAAGAGCAAGTTGTACTTTGCTGTAAGTTTGTTTTATTTTTCCTCTCGGTCTTCAGTTTACAAGAAGGTACAAGCCAAGGAACATTGTTCTCCCTGCGGAGAGAGAGAGATGTCTGCAAAGAAGCGGATATTTGATTAGAAAAAATGGTCTCCCACTTGCGCCTCGTCCAAGAAGAGATGCAACAAAACACAGGCTTGCATTTATAATCTTTTGTGTATATCCATTTAGCTCCAGTAGTCTTATATGGGGGTTAAAATGAGTCAATAAGAAGACAATAGGAGCCAAATTTAGAGCCAATTTCTCATCTCCCGCTATCAAAATCTCACTTTTCTCTCTTCCATGTAGGTTCTCTGTGCCTCTGAAATCCAGCTTCAAGGTATGAAACAGCACTGCACACTTCAATCCACCAGAAAAACCTTCCAAATCCCACTCTAGCGCATTTTACCTCCCCGTTACAGAAGAACAGCCTTTTCCTTAAAGGCGCTCATTTAAGGTGAGCTAAGCTGGCAGCAGGGTAGGTTCCTTTCATCAGAGCTCGGCATAAAGGCATCAGGTACAGTATAATGTGCCAGCTCGCTCTTTTTCAGCGGATCTTTGTGCTTTCTTTCACTCGCAGAATGAGCTCCTGCCTTTTTTTTTTTTTTTACCTGAGTTCCGGTGAAACGATTCAAATTTTGCGAAATTAGAACACCGCTGCTGGCGTTCCAATGCCATGCCAAGGTTTCTTTCATGTCGAGTAAGAAAAAGAAAAAGGGCTTTCGCCAGAGAAACAAGCTTTTCTGCCTGCTTTTATACGCCCCACTAAGTACATTTAGGCCAAGAAAGAAATGTAGCCCAAACAATTTGACATGCTCATGTGAATCTGTCCTCCAGTCTGGGCGCTTTCCTGAGACGTGTCTGCGATGCATCTTGCGTGAGTCTCATCTCATGACTGAACGTCGGCTGCCGTCTGCATTGTCTCCAATGTGCACTGGGAAGCAACGCTGCACGGCAAGGAAAGTCTTTATAAAATTGATGCTGCGAGCAGCAAACAAACAGGTTTCTCTGCTTTTTCCCTCCAGATTTCCACTCAAGGGACAATACACACATTGTCCCTTTCTACAAGGCTCCTTCACGAGTTCCTGTGTTCCTGAATTATCACGAAAATACACATTTTCATGCCCGTATTCATGTTAAGTGTCGCTAATCTCTCTGCAGGAGAGACAAGGAAAAGTGCCCTGCTCTCTTTGTTAGCAGGAAGCTGATAGGAGGAGGAAAAGGCAGCACTGAAGATGGGTGCGTGTGTGTCTCTCTGTGGCCTATTAAGGGCTATTGTTCTGTCTTATCTGCTGGAGACAGCCTGTACAGTCGCTGCCTGCTTTGGCAGGCCTTGTTTATTTCTCTATGATCTGCTGCGGGTCCAATGCTCAGCCCAGGGGGCAGAGGTTAACATGCAAGCTTTCCAATCTCATGGCGGCCATTAATTACAGACTTTGGTTTGAAAAGACAGGTGTTGTTTCGTGAACAGGTTTTAAAGGGAACGTGTGCTAGAGGTACTAATATTTTTGAGACCTCTGGATTAGGATGTGAGTGATGTGTTAGATTAGAATGTGTTGTCAATTGGTCAAAGAAGAGATATATCTTATCGATGATCCGTCATCTTTAGTTTTATTTTTCTTCTTGTTTAAACTAATTTGTTGCAAGAGTGCAAATAGCCTCTATCAACTAGTAATTTAGGTTTTAATTTAAGCTACTGCGCTCAGTAAGAAAGGCTTAAACCAAGTGCATTTCAAATCTTACACTCACAGCCAACTTTATAAAACATTACACTTTGCTAGCAACGCATTGGACACATTATTGCCTTAATTCTTGGAGGATAGGCTACTTTCTCACAGCAGGTAAATGTGACTAAATCCCTATTTCTTCACGGCGGTTTCAATGGCCCAATTCCAATCATTCAACTAAAAACCATCCGACTCGTGCCTCTTCCATATGTGGTGCTAAATCGGATATGTGTCTGGGAGATTTCGAAATGTCTACAGCCTGATTGGTCAAGTTGCCTTTTTTACATAATCAGAGATGAGTGTCCTGTCGGTTTTTAGGGAGAGACGCTGACGAGTTAAGTCAAAAGTATTTCTTGGTATTCTGCAATTTTGAAAGATGTCACTCCTGGATCCAAACTTCTCTGCAGAAGTTGCTGTCAGTGCTTCACAAAAAGCCACTGCTGTTAGTGCTGCTTTCATTTTCTAAGCTTCCTCCACTGTATTATGATCTTAAGACAATAAAGCAATTTGTAAAATACTCACAGTACTTCCAACAACCATGTCAAGTTTAAGTTACTTAAATCTCCTGATTTTACCATCCTACCGCTGGCATTGACTTCTGCAAGTTGTCATGCCCACATGTAGATGCCGACTGTGCAAAGTCAATGAACTGATTGTCTAATTTGCTGTTTGTTTTGACAAGTCCACAAGGCGTACCTGATAAAGAGGTCAGCAAGTGTATATGTAGCTGAACAAAGACACTAAAACTTAAAAAAAAGAAATAAAAAAAACCTATCTTTGGTGATTGGAAACACAAAATACAGCTTAGACAAAACTATGCTGACCTTGTTTAATTCTTTAAATAATGTCCACTTTGACCTGGCTCTTCATTTTGGCAGTAGAGCAACCAATTTGTCCATTGTGCAAGAGTGCCAATAAAGCGATGCCCTCAATGAAAGACAGACCTATAAACGGGAATCTAATTCGGTGAGCCTCGGCTCTGTCACAACAAGAACGTTTTTTGCCAGATCAAATCTATTCTTACTGAGGCTACAAATCAAGAAAAAGAGAGTGATGTGAAGACAAGATGAGGGAACAGAGGGTGCTGAAGTCAAAGAGTGAGGTGAAGTGAAACAGATGGAAGACGAGAGATGGTGAAGAAAAGGAACGGGAAGAAGTGATGGGAAGTGGTGCAGCCATTGCCTCCCATTGAAGGCTAGGATTGGCCTGCCAAAGGAGGATAAGAGGGAAATAATTATCCGGCCTGTTGAAGCATGACAGTCCCTTCTTGGGACTGCAGAGAGACAGACTGTGCGTTGTGTCAAAGATCGGCCGTGTCACTGGCAGCGGACACTTCTGACAAACAGTCATGTCTGAAGTTTCACTTTAAGATAAAAAAATCAAAAAAATCCACAAACTGGTACCTGGATAGCTGTCTAGCTGGTGCAGGGTGGACAAACACAAATTACACGTTTATCATTTCAAAATGTCATAATTTTTTAGCTGTTTTTGTACATCTGAATTGAATGCCCCTCCTTCTTGTTGCAGAGTTAAACAACTCAAAGCTAACGATGGCTTTTGGGTTTCCGGGAATGCTGAGGGCGATCGTGCCGTTTTGTGCCATTTGTACGAACTTATGCCAGCTCTGTTTGATATTGTGTCATGTCTAAATATGAATTGAAATGTGCTACATTAAAGGAAATGATGTAGTCATAGCAGTTAGGGATTTTACCTAGAAGAGGTCCGACTCAACCTGAAACAGAAGATGGGCAAGTGAGCCGCTGTGGAAAGAACCACAAGAAGAAGAAGAAGACAACAAAGTGCCCATTTATTCAGTAAGAAAAAAATTCTGGGAAATTAATATTTTTTATCCAAAGCACTTACATCTATCTAAATTGTATGGCACTCAAAACAAACACAATCAAACCAGCTGTTTCTGAATAACTATAGAATGTTAAAGAATTAGTTTTTAGCTGATGCACTTATTGAAGAGGAAAATACAAGTTGTTTAGTGTTTGATTTGCTGATAACTGATTTTCCCCTTGCCTTTTTCCCGGCATAATCACATACGAGAGATATATTTCAACGTCTATCCCTGTCTAAATAAACACTAAAGACTTCAAAACCTAATCACCAAAGATAAACATTTAAAATACCAGCAGAAGGGTTTGATTGGAAACAGAAATAAACTTACAGTGAATATGCCACTTTTCAAAATAAAATGTAAATAAAAGGATTATTCCAAATCAGTCCTCCTTTGTTGTTTTATCTTTTGCATATACCTTTCTCATTCACTATCAGAAAAACAAACTTCTTTGTTGAATAAAACTTATTTTAATGCTCATCTAAACTGTTTGCCTAACTAAATCCTTGGCAAAAACCTTTATAAATCAATGACAATCAATGATCATGCTCACCTGCATCCAAATCTTTTGAGTACTCGTATATTTGCCTGAGTTCTCACTCACATTTATACCCCTCTGCTCTTTGATTTCCTGTTTTTTATCCCCAGTTAAGTCGATAGGAACTCAATCAGGTGCAACAACAGTTTTAAGAGCTCGTTCGGTAAGAAGGGGGGATGGATTGAGAAGGGGTGACGTCTGGAAGATCAGGGAATAGATCCGGGAGATGGCCTTTACTTTAAAATGTGAGGGGGGGAAAACGAGTGAGGTTAAAGGCTGTGACATTTTCATCACGGCTGTGTTTAACCAGCCATTCTAACCTTCTTATCTGGAAAAAAAAAAAAAAAGAAAGAGAAAAAGAAGAATAAGGCAGCCTTCCTGAACTTCTATTGAGTCGGGTATTGCCCCTCGGGGCTTAGCAGGAGTCAAGCTAAGCCTTAGCATGCGGGACAAGTTGAGCACAATGTTTCACCTTGCTTAACAAGCCTTTAGAAGCGAGAGATAATCAGGCTGAGCTAGTTTGCACAGGTAGGAGAGGCTCGGACCGACGCTCCAAAACAACAACAAAATCAACTGCAAAATTAGCAGCAGGGTCCATGTCGTAATTTCATAGCCACTAATGATTATGATTTGGGTTATAATGGCAGGTTTGGGCCAAATGGGATCAGATCTATTCCAGTCCCCGCCATTTGGTGTTGACAGTCGAGAGATAAAAAAAATCTCGCAGCATGTGGTGTTTAATGTTTGCAATCATTCGCCTTCTGATTCACTAACTGCCGGCTTCCCTATTAAAATCATTCTAAACATGTTTGACAGGTGGGAGAGGCATAAATAATGCTAATTAGAGTAAATAAAAACTGTTATGTGGCAAGCAAACAAAAAAAAAAACAAAAAAAAAAGAATGCTCCGATGCGTCCTGACTGAAAGGATTTATTTACATTTTCCCCCCTTTTCTCTCCAAAGGTAATTCTTTAATTTGTTTTCCTTTAAAAATGCAGGACAAACAAGCAAGAGCCGTTTGACTGATCTCGCTTCCTTTTCGCCGCTCTATTGCAACGGTGTGTAATCACTCGAGAGTCGTCAGGCGGCATCATGACTGCGTTCATCACCGCATTTACTTTCAGTTGATATGCGATGCTTTTGTCAAGACAAGAAACAGAAAATAGGTCGTTACTCTGTGTGAGGTGAATGGTGCAAGACGAATATAGTGGGGGGAAAAAAAAAAAAAAAAAAATCTTTATTCTTTATCTCTATCCAAATAGACCTAGTCCTTGTCAAGCTGCAAACTCCTGTAACTAACACAGCCTGTTATAACTTGTTCCACATTTTCACTTCATGCATAATTTAATCAAACTCTTGAACCCTCTCCTTGTTGGATAACAGAGAAAACGTGTAGTTTTAGTCCATAAAAACAAAGCTGTCACACCAAATGGTAACATTTCTCCTCTGGAGAAACAAAACAAGTAAAAAGGGGAAAAAAAACCAAAAAAACAATGGAGTTTATAAATAATTTATTTTGCAGACACTCTAGTCTTGTGTTGTTGAACAAAGCTCGTTTCAGTCCCAACCTCTCACTCTCATTTGGTGCACAAGTATCCACATCCTTAGCTTTATTAATTCCAATTATACAACAAAAATATTCATCCCAGGTGTAATGACTTTTTCATTTAAGAATTTCACACTTTTCTAAACTCAGAGTTCACTGTTCTTTGTACTTTTAATTAGTCTATCCATCAACCCACCCATCGTCTTCCTCTAGTCCAAATTCAGTTATGCGCTCAACAGGCGTTAGAAACCATCGATTCTGTAAGTAGACTTGCAGAAATCCCGCTTATTCTGGGAACTGGCAGGATTGCAAGGGGAGGCGACGGGGAAGAAGGTGTGTGATAGGAGACTTCACAGTCTCACTTTTGCTTTTCACAGATTATATAGTTCTGTTGCCATCCAGTGGCCGTGACCTCCATTATGCACTTGAGCGACTCGCAGCCAAGTGTGAGGCGGCCGGTAAGAGAGTCGGTCCCTCAGACAGCGAGGGGGAAAGGTGGAATGTTCCTTCCAGGTCAGAGGTCAATATTTGCTTCAAGCAGAGGCGTTCTGAAACAGTTAAAGACTTTCCTCATGCTGTGCAGCTCTAGTCCAAACACAAAAACTGTTCCGTCTTTTTGTTTCGATGGGCAAAACTGGGAATTGGTGAAAACATATTTAATCAAACCTTCTTTCTTCCAACCGTTTTGCTCAAAGTGTTCAAAGCTAGAGGACGATTCTCATCAAAATGCGCAAGGCTGATGCTTCCACAGCTTCAGCATCGCTTTTGCGCTGGAGTTGTTGTATGAATCTGAAGCCTCTGAAAGTCAGCTTTGCTACACTGCACATCGTTTGTAATGGAGACACAAAACAGCTGCGCATGTTGTTGTTTTTGGAGGCACAGGATCAATTTTATGTTGAAAGGCTTCATGGAGTTGTTAACATACCCCGATAGGCTCGGATAGTCACTAAAGCAGGTGCTGAGCATAAAACCGAGATGGCGAGAACGGCTACTGGAGAATTTCAAAACCCCACATTGAAGAGGGTGTTTAATACCCGAAAACATCTGCAGTCATTGTCCGGAGAAGAACTGTCTTTTAATCTGGAGAGCAAAGTGTTCATAACAGCAGGGCTGATCGGATTTTAGCACCTTCACTTAATATGGAAACTTCTTTCAATGTAGAGAAAGAAACCAACTAAAACAAAAACCAAAACTGTGGCCCTCTAGATACTAAACACTAAGTGTGCTTAAATATTATGTTGCCAATCAAATAAATGCAGCTTTTACCTGTTTGCTGCCAAATTATATCAATCAGTCCCTCCAGTTTCTTGAGAATTATTATGGAAAAATCTGCAACAATTGGGAGTTTGACGCAGATTTTTCTCAAAAATTGTTAAAAACAGTTTTTACTTGTGCTAAGCTCCTGCCTCTGTCTTAGATAATGTATAATCTATACAGTAAGTAATAAAGTCACATTTATAGTCATAAATAAGCACAAATACTGCAAATATTTCCAAATTAGACCCACAAACACAAAATCCTGGAGCGATTGACAAGACGTTCAGTAACATTATTTAATTTGAAGAATTCATTGATATTTTAACAGCTTTTGAACAGGTTTTATCAATGCATTCTGGCACAACCTTTACAAACAGTCACGATCTTGATTTGGCCCAAAACAAGAATGAGTTTGACACCCGGCGTGATCTTAATCAAATATATCCATGTTTTCATCGTTTCTTATTCAAATTTAATAAAACTTCTAGAGAAGCGCGACACATCAAAGTCCACAGGAAAGAGAGAGACGCCGCACACGATGCAGAGGGAGGACGGGGGAGCCGCCCATGTAGTGAGCCGAGGGTTTGTCAGATATCGGTGAGGGATGTACAACTCCCCTCCTGCTGCTCACCTCGGGGTCTCACAATCTCCCTGAACCCCTTCTATGTACTTACGCTCACCGACACACACGCAAGCTGGCAGGCGCACACACAAGTCATTTTGTGTGCTGAACTGAACTCAACAATTGGAGCCAACGTAGGGCAAGCATATTATTCATTCCTGGAGGGAGTCGTGTCATTACTGACAGGCAGACATAAATATTCCTGAACTCCTTCACCAAGGGTTAATAGCTGTCCATCAGACAGCAGTGACACACACAGGGCCGTGTGTGCCCAGTGTGGACACAAACAGTACGGGTGCGTTCAATGTTACACCAAGGTTATTTGTGAAGTAAATCTTGGAGAAATGAAAGAAGGGATAGAAGACGATGGCTAACATCAGTGTAGCATGTCTAAAAGAAAAAGAAACAGACCGACTGCTACACATGCTGGAAAGATTTTCTCGGCACTTCACAATGACGTATGAGTTAAAAAGTTTCAACAATGTTTCTGTGTCGTCTCTTAGGCTGCTTCGCTCAGAGCAAGAATCATTTCATTAGACCGAAGGAATGCGCGATAGTTGGGGGAATAGCATACCTAATCACCTCAGAGACCCGGAACAACAAACCAGCAGCTGAATATGAAAGTGCCAACATTTCCCACTTTGTTCCTAATGCTGCACGGCCAATCAAAATTAATTTATTTTAATGTATGCACACAGAAGGTCAATTATCCAAATGATTCCAGTTCAGATTGCACCTGATCTTGGGAGCCAATGAGCCATGGAAAGGGCAGATGGGTGTTCTTTGCAAGGCAAATCATCACCCCAACTTTTTTTTGTGTGTGTGTGTGTGTGTGTGTGTGTGTGTGTGTGTGTGTGTGTCACCTCTGTACTATTTACATGTCCAAAATGCATGGACCGTTATTACATTTCACTGAATGCATTCCAGTAATAAATAAATAACTTAACATTTAACTTGCGCAGAACGGAGCGAGGCAAGAAAAGACCAAGACGAAAATTTCCATATAAGATATGAAGCTCAGCTGTTTATCTTAAAAGTCTGAGAAGTAAAAGAAAACTCTGAATTTCACCAAGAAAGTGAGTAAAGTAACTACAACCATACAAAAACATCACACAACTTACTTCATTATTGATTTAAACATTATGCTTAAAGATAAAGCATCTCAGTGAGAGTTCATCAACTTGGCTAACTATATTCCCGTGAGACCAAAGAGCATCATTTCAGGCACCGAGTAATCTACCAGCCAAATATTGCATCAGCACAAGTTAATCTAGTCACAATAAGTGTTATTTCATGTGCTGTCTTTTAGAAACAACTTGTCTGAGGCTCATATTTCTTTATTATTTGAATGGAACGGCATTTCGTTTAGTCTAAATACCGATTTTTTAAAAGCATGAGTTGAGAAGGACGGATGAAAAAGAACTTTGCAAAAATGTGGCAATTTTAAAGTTCAGTTTGGACCTCACTCGCGTTTCATTCAGGCTTGCAGCAACATAGTGCAACAGTTTCCTCAGAATATATGAAAAGCTGAAGTTACTGAGTGACTCCTTTAAATTGTGAGACAAGGCAACGGTAGCCAAAAATGAAAAGACCAGACAGGTAAAAACAACAAAACAAAAAAAACAAAAACAAACGACACAATAAACAGCTCAGAGCAGCTGAGTACATAAAAATGTTTGGACTGGTAATAGTAGATGAAAAGAGTGGACAGCTGTGGTCAGAATTACAAGTGAAGAGAAAGAAACCACGGAAAGTTCCTACAAGATCGATGATATGTTTCTTAGCCTCCTCAGAGGTGAATTTATTGTGTGTGATTCAGAACTCAACTGAATAGAAAGTATTCACTCTCCACTTTGGTTTGTCAGTCTTCAACCACTCCCCCTGTTCTCCATACCGGGTCTGGAGAACCGAGCTTTAAATTTACACAGACAGACGAATCTGTTCACAACAGATGGGAGCAATTAAAGTTTGATTTTCAAAGACCTACATATGGATCTGAAAACTGATGAGACTTCTTATTGACTCCCACTGTCCCTGCTGTTTTCTTTCTGAACCGATAGAAAAAAAATCAGCAATAAAAAAAAACAAAAAAAACAATAATTGCTAATCTCAAGTTTTATTAAACCGAAATGAAGAATTTGTTTTTATAGAGGAACTCTCAGACGTCTTACAGGAAAAGGGAATCAACCGGTCGCTCCCTGCTGACTTTTAATGGAGCTGAAGAGCAGAGAGCAGCATATTAATTAGCTCTTATGGGTTTCCTCAGGTATTAGAGGGATCAAAGAAAGCAATAAAAGTCTCAGGAGAAACGGAAGAGGCCGACCGGCTCTCGGATCGATAGAGGTCACAGCTGGAGGTTCTCTCTATATCACGACGGCCAACTAAGCTCAACAAATAATGTGACCTTTGAACTGCAACAGAAGGTGATTCAATTGACTTGAGGTGTCAGACTTTGGGTTGCTTTACATAGAAATACAATCCTTTAAGCGGGCTGCAAATAGTGGATCCACACAAGCTGGTGCACATCTCCTAACATTTCCCTGTAAGACTCAGAAACCGGAACCTGTTGTTCCAAAGTGCCTACACAGTGCACAGTTAAAAAGTGATGCAACATAATGGCACACTTTCTGTAAACAAAGCAGTTTGTATTCCCACAAAAAACAGAAAAAAAACAAAAATCTAAACTTTTTTTTCCACCAACATTTCAACATTATTTTTCAGTCAAAAGGAAATGTGCTACATACTTTTTTAAAATCTATTTTTAGCTTCCATATTACAATGTAAATGAGACAATATATTTACAAATGCTAAAGTATCCACCTTTCTATGAGAAATTCAGCAAACACTAAATTTTTAACACACGAGAGACGATGCTGTCGCTGATTCCAGTCATGAAATGAAGCAATTTGTTAGAGATCTGAGAGGTTTTTGTATTTTCCTGGCACGTGGTGCCATTTTGTAGCACAATTGGGTAAACATGTTGCCTTCAATTGATTTGAAAATCCCCTATGTGTCAAAAACTTAAAACAAACTTGACTTTACCTGAGGCTCCACCACAGAGATCCAGGTAAGGAGCAGCGTATTGTATGAGGAAGGTCAGAGTAACACTAAAATGTTTCGCAACGGGCTATTCGAAGATTTCTCCAACGTGCTTGAGTGACTCAAAGAAACACTCTGGGTATGTGTTTGATGAAAGGATAACATTATAACATGATGCGAAAATAAAAAACAACAATTTTGCATAATAACCCCTTTTAAAAGCCTATTTGCGAAGCAACTGGTCAGGCTCAATCAGACGGAGCCTTGCTGAGTTACATTTATGTAAGATTGTCATTTTGTGAAACTGATCAACCATAATCACCATTACTCTGCATCCGCATTAAAGACGTTAGAAAATCTTCTGAACTTTTCATCGGTTTAATGTTTTGAGTGGGAACAAATTATATTTTATGAAATTATTATGAAGATCAAACAAAAACCCAAAACATTCTCCTCCAGCAAAAACATAACTGCAAACAGCCCAACATCCAACGCAGAGCTGAACTCTTCACATTGCCAAGTTCACAAAAAACATAATTATTACCCAGTAGATTAACTTACAACATCTTTAAATACATGATGAACGGGGAACCTAAACTGTGTGTTCCAGTAAAAGAGTTATCGTGTCTTCAGGGGATGCAGTCAGTGAGTTTAATGGTCTTGTCCATCACCAGTGGTCACACTTAGCTAATTAGCTGGGGCGCTAATAGCAGAGCTCATCTTCTGTTTGACGAATCCAACGTTTTGCTTTAAAAACATTTTTGTTCACTTAGTTTCCCCTAAATTAATTTTTCTAGTTCAATTGTAAAGCACCGCTTTACTTGGCAGTTTGTTTTTTTTAATAAAGTTCGACATTTGCGTTGAAGTCTTGGTTAAAAATCCGTCAGGAAGTGAGACGTTTTTGTTTGCGCTATTATTTCAAAGTGGGTAAAGACTGTTGACGATTCCTCACTCTCATTCGTAGCCGTCTCTCCATGAGATCAAATTAGTTATCTTTTTGTTTTGTTTTTCTTACCAACCAGTGAAACATCAGTTCAAGTGTCTGACTGATATTCTGCATCCAGAATTACTTTTACTGCGCTTCATAGAAGCTTTACAAACAACATGGCTCGTATTTCCGTTTGAGCCTCAGGACTAATCTTACATAATTAATATAGTTTCCTTTTTTTTTTTTTGGTTTCCACCTTCCCACATGTTTGCACTGGTACTTATCTTAAGCATTTTCCTGGTAGCAGGTGTGGGTGCTCAAATTTGGGACAGGAATATGGTGAAAATAGTTTGCGAGGTTGAAAAATGAACTGCTGAGCCGCGGCAGAGAAGCATGAGTGAAGGTTCTGTTGAGGCACTGTACAGACAGAAAAATGAGAAACTGCAGAAGATGAGTGGAAAGGGAGGGAAGTTCTGGATGGATGTGTAAAATGGGTGGAAGAGTGTAGTGGGGGGTTGTCCCAGCAGTGATTACATTGTCCATCAGGCCGCAGGACGGCCTGCATCAGCCCACAGGATTGATGTTTGACAGAATAATTAGAAAACTGTCTCAGGCTGTAATCACTGGAGCTCATCTTGCAGAAGACGACTTCCATTCCCTCGCCGCCACACAAGCAAGCACGCGCGCGCGCGCACACACGCCGGACACGCAAGCGGGAGCCATCTGTGGTTGACTGGGTGTATACGGCTTGATAGAGTGGTAGGATGGGAGCGTTCCAGTTTATTCTTAACCAGCTGAAAGACTTTATCTGCAGAGGTGGGGACAGCAGAGGAGCGCGGCACCCTGCTTTACCGAGGGCGGGAGGAGTGCGGGACACGCTGGTGATTTTAAAGGTGCGCCGCGACTATTTATGGAGCGAGGCTAAAAAAAAATGAATTGAGTGGAGTTTTATGGCCGTGGCTGGAAGAACCCACACGTACGCTAACCCTCCCCTCTTTTGACTCGATTAGTTCAGAGCTGCCGTTTCAGTGATGCATCTATCAGTGCAGATACTTGACACAGTCCAGACCAGCAGCTCCTGTGGGAGGAAAAAAATCTCTGCAAGCTTTTATTTATTGCCGCCAACCGACGAGCCGTACATTTTGGAGACGCAGCACACCGTGGAAAAGTGAAATATTTATTCTAGAACTTTTAAATGTTCCTGCCGAAATCAACTTTTGTCAAAAAAAAAAACAAAAAAAAAAACAGATGGAGCATCACCTTAAAGCTTTTTTTAAAAGATCGGTGTGAAACAAGACGTCGTTTATTAGTCTTCAGCCAATGTCGTTTAGGAAAGAAGCTTTTGAACGCTGACCAAATAGGCAGCACTTTATTTGAAGGGGTGTGCATAGGACTGACATGCACACCGTCATAAACATGAAGGAGTCTTTATGAATGTTTATGACTGTTGTCTTGAAGGGTCTTTCAGTAAATATTAACACTTTTAACGAAAAGTTGCACTACAAGTCAATTAAAAGTGTCAACTTTGCATTAAAGTGTCATTACTTACCAAATAATGCAAATTTGCACTTTTAATTGACTTTGAACGTCACTTCAAATGAAGTGTTACCAGAGCATAAGCGTACATGAAGATCAGATTAAGAGATTCAGATGTTCCCAAAGATTAGCAGGTCAGCAATTTCTTAATGTCATGTCAAAAATACAATCTGTACACAATCTGTCGAGACGCGGAGGTCTTGACAAAATTATAATTTGTCGTCAGGTTACGGCAAAGCATAAACTCAACAGACACTCATTAGAGACACTGATTCAATTGTTTATTACAGAAAGAAAAAAAACTGCAGAGCGAAGAAGATGCCTAATATATCCAGACAGCTAGAAGTTTTTAAAGATGAGTTGCTGAAATTTAAGCCAAACACCAGAATGGTTAATAAATGGACTTTGAGTTGTTGCTACCTGGCAGGACAGTGTGACTATTTCAGAAAGTGCTGATATAATGGGATTTTCAAGCACAATTATTTATCAGTTTTACAGCGAATGGGCTGACACAGAGAAAAATAATCAGAACGAGGGACTGGAAACACCTTGTTTATGTCAGAGGAAGACAGGCAGACCTGTTCAAGATGATGAAAAGGCAACTGCAGCTCAAACTAGCAGATTTTACAATAAAGGTATACAGAATACAATCGTTGAACACGCAACGCGCCAAACTTCAAGTCGAAACCTAAAACCCACAAACACACCAGCAGCCAATGCTATCAGCTCAGAGCAAGAAATGGGGACAACATTTCACACTGGCTCTCTAAAACTGGACAGAAATAAGTTGGAACATTTCCACCTGGCCAAATAAGTGACAAGTTTGGTTTAGCGATACGAGATATGACGATGTTAGGTTGTCAATGCTTCTTCAATCAAGTCCTATTCTTTTAAGTCTTGGTGCCTATTACATTTTATATAAAGAAAAAGAGATTCCTAAATAACGTTTTATTTATATATCAAGTAGAGCATCATGAATTGCCTATAGTGAGAGTAAATGTTTCGGCTCTGACCTCGGCACTCGGAAAACAAATCTGAGCAAAAAGCGTTTAAATGACAAAAAAAATAAAAACTGAGACAAAGGCATCCCAATTTTTAGGGGATGCCTTGCACAAAGCATGCAAGGGATACCTTTGCATCCCAATTCATCATCCCAGTTACAGCTGCCACACTAAGCCTACCCCAAGCCTTTAGCCAGAACTGGGTGTAAACAACATGTAAGCCTGGTCAAACCCTGCATTATATTGCAAAGAACTTTGTCTGATTCCCTCTTGCCATAACATACAGAACAACCTTCAGAACTTCCTGAAGGCTCGACAAAAGGGTCATATGCCATTATTGGGGAAAAAAGAGAGAGACATAGAGTCTAAATGTAAGTTGCAAGTGATCTCAACAAAAAGCCCGCTGTCTGCAGTTCTCTTAGTGCGCAGCATGTTTTAAACCAATCAGGGAAGGAAACAATTTCCCTTGAAAAGGTCTGAGCCAAACATCAAAGAATGTTTTAATAAAATCATAGCCAACTCATCCAGAGCCACAATATTGTCGGTTAATCCCATGAAATTGTAGCTCCCCTATTCCCCGCAGGTCAAGCTACTCTGATGCTTCTAAGAAAAGCATCAGATTTCCTGTGTACATCCTTCAGGTCCTCCAGAGTACCACCTGGATGTCATCATTATCTTTTAATCAAATCAAACTCTATCAAAGAGAACAGAGAACTTACAAAATGGGGGACTGGAGTGTGTACTGAAAAAGAAACTTGAGCTTCTTTAACAAAGCCATCCACCAGGATCCATTAAGAATCCATTAGGAGCAGAGAACATTGGGTACACTTGTCCACATTTTGATCCACACAAATATCCAGCAGACAGTTCCCTTTATGAAGGATTTTGTGACATTTTAGAGCACTGATATGGCGCGTTTTAATGATTACAATAAATCAGAGCAAAAGGCCTTTGAGTTCGTCGCCTTGGCAACAAAAACGTCTATAAATCGAATGGCCTACCGCCCGTAGACTCCGAGCAAGCATGTCAGGTTCAGCAAATGTGAGGAGATTTGTTTTATTTTTACATCAGCCTGAAAGAGTCCATATTCAAATGCACCATAAGAAACGAAAAAGAAAACAAAATTACAAGAGCCAAGACGAAAATGAACTCTTGATTTGGTGGAGGATGCTTGTTGTGTTTGAAATTTTTGTGCGCTCCATCAGCAACAGAAAAAAACTACGTTGGGGGCGTCTCGGTTTCCCCGCAGCGCGAATCTCCTGTCCATCTGTATCTTCTTTTGGCAGCAGCAGCTGATGGTGACTGAGATAATAGCGCAGCGGAGCCGTGTTTTACATCGCCTCCGCTGCTTGGTGAACAAGGCAGGCTGCTGTAGCGGCAGACATTCATGTAAGCCCAGATAGAAAACCAGGGATTTAGCTGCGTCATGCAATCTGACAACACGGGTTTTTCTACCAGCTGCCACTTATGATGAATGTAGTGATACTAATGAGTTACTATGGACTTTCTTCTGAAATGTTCTCGATTGTTTTTTTAATCATTTGGGATATTTCAGCACAAAACTCTAGATGGAAAAAAAACCCCAAAAACAATAAGTTGAATTTTGGCCTCAATTTGCAAATGTGGTTAAAGCGTGATTTCGCTGCAAATCTTTCAATGTCTGCACAACCTTAGTAGACCTCAATTTCAAATTCAACCAAGCACTAAATTAAAATAAGCCACTAAAGAAAACACATTGGGAGCCCCGGCAGAGCATCTCATCGATTCAGGTGTATGAACCGGCTCCTTCAACAAACACTGCTTCAAGAGTTTACTGGTGTCTCAGTTTTTGGACCGTTTAAGGTTGTTTTACTTTTACGATTATGGCTTACAGTTAATACAAGTTAATAATATTAATATTGTACTGCAGAAATGCTCAAAAAAATTCTACCATGTACTGCAATGCACACGCACTACTTTCCTGCTCGAGGCTCTTTTTACACAACTAACATCCCAAATTTAAGGTTTTCAGAAAATTTGAGTACTTTATAAAATCCATAAAACTTACAATGCAGAAAAGTGGACAGATGCGTCCATTCACTGTGCAATAGACGTACTCAATATGTGACTGTATATTACTTTTGCATCTGTGATCAATGCAGCATGGCACGAGGAGGATCAGCCTGTGTGTCTGCTGAGGTGTGACGAATAGACAGATCGCCTTAAGAAAAGGCCTTTGGGGCGTCTGTTGGCTCCGCTGTCTCTTCTTCCTCTTGACAACACGCCGCAGATTCTTTGTGCGGTTCAGGTTAGGTCATTTTACTGACAGTCAAGCACAGCAACACGATAGTCATTAAAGCAGGCACTGGTACATTTGGCAGTGTGGGCAGGTGCAACGTCCTGCCTCGAATAAAACTCAGCAAAGGAGCAATTGCATCGTCAAACTTTCATGACTTTGGGCTTGACGAAGCCACGTTGACCAACAGCAGCCGTTGACGCGGCTCCTCAAATTATCACCGACTGTGGAGGCTTCACACAGCGCCTTGATGACCTGGACTCCAAGTGTGTCGGACTAAATGACCCGTATTTCTAAAGAAAATGCAAAGTTTACATTAGTCCGGATGGGGAGGGGAAAAACTTAAATCATAGTGAATAAACAGAAATATTGTTTCTGAAGCTATGAAACGAAACCTCATTGGTTCACTTTAGGCACAGACTTAAAATGAGTTTAGGTTCGAATTATATGTTGTAATGAAATACGAGTGCACATCGACATGATATATCTCGACTGGGTTACTCTTCACTAGGTTCAACAGTTTGGGATTTGTGATGCATTTTGCTTGTTTGCAAAGATTTAAAGCAAAGGGGGCAGAGCTTTGTTTGGCGTGTGAATCAGAGTGAACTGAAGTGAGGAGATCCTGTTTAAAGACGGATTCATTCATAGCGAAAGACTAAAAATGACATAGTGAAAAGGGCATCTTATGTTGTAAAACTAACCAAAAAGCCAACACAACCAATGAGCTAGTCAAAATATAAGTTGAGATGTTGCAAGCAGAACACAAAGGGCATCAACTACAAATAAATCAGAGGAAAAATGATGTTATTTTTCAGGAAGCTTGTAAAATTTTATGTTTTAGACAATGGAGTAATAAAGGAAAATGTCCGGAAACTCAGACATTTGCTATATCTAGACTCTTAAAAAAAAAACCCAATAAAGTCAATTACTGATTTTTTCAATGCATTTCCAATAGCAAATCCAGGTAAAAAAAAGCAGCTGTACACGCTTAACACTGCAGCTGTATGTGTAATGCCGACATCAGGCTGTTTTCTGGAGGCATAATGCGTGTGTGTTTTCACACGAATGTCATCTATTCTGACCGGCAGCGTAAAACCACGACGCAAGAGCCGATCTCTCAGGAGATTTGACAGGAGGGCGTTTCATGTGAGCCTCATTGTCTTTCCATTACAGCCGATAATAAAGAACTGCGCGGATCAGACAAGAGGCTCGTATCAAATCGGGCCTGGAAAAGCCAATTATAGTGACAATAATCCCTCGCTGTACCGCTGCAGGCATGTCTCACTATACAAAGCAACAAATACCTGAAACAAGACAGACTGGGAGGGAAGCTGCTGAGATGAGAGAAGACAATTAAAGTGATACTGAGCAGAGAACAGCTAATTAGGCCTCACAGCTGGCAGAAAGATTTCATATTTCAAGAGCACAGCTTTGGGATTTTGAGGAATTTAGATGGTTTTGACAAACTGCTGGAATATTTAGAAATGTCGGGGCATTCAAGAGAAAAATGTACCTGTACTCATTTTGAATGAATGAGGCGTTTATGTGTCTCTGCAACTTTTCATCGGGCCGTGAAACGGTTCCGTTTACGTTGGCAGAAGCAACAGAAAATGTACTTTTTTCTTAAAAAGTGAACAAATAGTTAATCTTCTCAACACCAGCACAAATATGTGGTGATACTATGGCATTGTTTACAAGTATTTCTTGGGAATGTGCTTACATTGTCGAACACGTCAGCTAGTGATGCAAGATGCACTTTAATGCAAGTACCGCCAAACGGGTACCAGGCTTTGGTACGCAGCTAACAGCCCTTAGTTTTACGGAGCTGATTAATTTACAACAACATTAGAAAGCAATTAAACTGTGATGCAATCATTAAAAAACAAATTTAGAAGACCATCAAACCCATCAACAGCCAAGTAGCAAAGAAAAAGGGCTGCGTTTTGTTGTGTCAGTGCACGGCTCAGGGAGCACAAATGGCCTCATCACTCGAGTCGCTGAGTGGCCTCACATAAGACAAGACGGCACATGAAACAAGTTCGTGACAGCTGAGGGGTTTTTCTACAAACCAGTTTCAGTACAAGAACTAGGCCAGTTTCTAACTGGTTCTATGAAGGAATCTTTATAAAACTCTAAATGTCTCTCTTGGTAAACGTTTGATCCTGCCTGCCTTTCAGTCAGAACTTTTGCAGATGGGCAGAGCGAAGGGGAAAAAGTTTCACCACACCAATTATTCTACTCAGTATCAGCAAACAGATGCTATGCTTCCTTTCCTAGCCATATTTTAGGGTGCATTCACATCAGCCCTATTTGGTCCACTTTAATTGAACTCTGGTTTGTTTGCCTAGAAAGTCCGGCTCATATGGGGAGGTGTGAGTGTGCAATCGAACTCCAACGCAATGGTCTCAATGGTCCACCATCAAACCTAGTTATTGGTTAGGTTGAAGTGAACTTTGGCGTGGTTTCAATGCCAAGCAGACTGAAGACCACTCCAAAAGCAGGAAGTGCATTATAATGCAGGGCATTCTGGGAAACTTCAAACCCAACAAACGCGTGGGTTTGTTGGGTTTTTGTTTTGTGGGAAAATGTTTTGTGATGAACAAGACGAACAAGAAATCCTACAACTGCTAAAATCTGACAACACTCGTTTATGTTTCCATTTCACAACGGAGGACGTTCAGCTCAGAATCCCATACAGAAATCTTTTCAAATGGTTTGGTTTGTTTGACGCAAAGCAGTGTGAAAGCGATCCGCACCAGCTGGAAATGTAACAAATGTTGCAATTTCGTTGCCTGATTTGACCAAGTCTATCCAACTATCCGGTGTGAAAACATCACTCTGTGTGGCAGAGCAACTTTTTGTCGAGGACTAAATGGACATAAAACTTAGATGCCTGTCCATCCACGCACCTTATTGGTCCCCCTGTCTGGCCTCTATCTGACCACCAAAGTGTGAACCAGATGCTGTGATGATAAAATGCTCCTGGCTGCAATAAGAGAACAAGGAGCGCGCTGCTCAATTAGCCTGAGCTCCAATCCTAGATCCTCTATTGATTTCAAGACAATGAGGAATGGCAGACAGGGGAAAGCTCAATCAGACATAACCATGGGACTTGTCTCTCTCCATTTCTGACTGTACGCCTGTGTGTGTGTGCGTGTGTGTGTGCACGCATGTTTTTGTGTGTGTAGTGTTAATGTGAAGATCAAATGGGGACAAATTGATGTCAAGACAAGGTGATGAGGTGGGGTGAATACATTACCAATCTATGCCCTTTATTCAAACACAATGGTTAAGTAATAACTCTGTTGACTGACGAGGCAGCAAAAAAAAGCCAGAAGTGTTTAAAAGCATGCTGTGCCCTTCTAATGCAGAACAAATGGAGAAGAAGACGGACAAGGCATTAGTTCCCAAAAGGGCAAATCAACCCGACAACCCGACAAGTCTACTCATTTCCATCTCTTCTTTAAATTAACCTTCGGCAAAGAGTGCAGACTCACATTGTTTGCCCTTCACGTTCCAGTTGAACCCTCCCAGAATGGTGGAAATTGGACATTATTGCTTTGATTCCCGAACATTAATCACAATCAATCGGCGAGAGCAGCTCTTCATCAATCTTACATTTTATTGTTATTCGTTTTCGAGAAGAACATTGGAAGTTCTCACGTAGTGATCATCATACTCCGGACCGACCATCATTCTTTCTTTATGTCGATGAAACACGCTCAGAAGTTACTGACGAGAATGTAAAATGAAGAGCGCTGATAGAAAATATTTATAAAGATGACTCCACTAAGATATTTATACCAACAAGGCAATAGTTTATAATTTATACCCGTTCTACAAAGTGACTCATTGTGTTTTTGTACTTATCAGAGTCCTGACGTCAGAGCTGACACATCCTCACAACGCTGCATTTCCTCTTACTGCAGCTCACCACCAGTGGATTCAACACCATTTCTCAAAATTGATAAATTATGCAAAAATACAGCTACTTCCACACTAGATTAAGCATAAAATATCAGAGGTTGGAGGAAAATACGTTTACTCCCAGTGAAATCAAATTAAACTGTTTACACATCATATCGATATATCTACATATATAACTATTATCTACAGAGATCTGTATATTCTTTAAGTTATTTTACACAGCTTTGATCATATGTCCAAGATAACTGAATTATTTAGGGACTGCTTTAGATATTTCCTCTTTAAATTTCTGCATATCAATCTTTGCCTCATGAACCCTGGCAAGCTCCAGATGCACTGAAGCCACCGCCATGTTTCTCTGTAGGGATGGAGACGAGTAATTATAAATCGGAATAAAAGGGAATGCGTTGAAGGAAATACATCGCACGAAACTAAATGCTCTTTTATTAATCATTGTGTTTTTGTAGGAAAATTGCAGTTTTGCCAAGTACGGGCAGGAGTGTTTCCCTGAACGTTTTGATGTGTGTAAACAAAACAAACCTCTAATCATGCCCGTACTCATGATGCATTAATCAGCAGACGTGCGCTTCGGTAAAGCGGCACAACTGGGACACAAACTTCTACCCTTCCCGTCTCGACGGTTGGAATGTACAACCTTGAAAGCTGCAGAAAGAAACAAACACATTTCTGCATCCGAAACAAAAAAACAAACAAAAAAAAAAAGTGCATAGAGTAAACTGAGATGTAATATTTCATCACGCTCGGAGTGAAAAAGTTTCATGGACTAGCAGAGAGTTAGCATTACTACGGGATTGGTTTAAAACACAACACTAATCTTAAAATGTACAGTGGTGGACGACAATGCGCACAATGCCAACCCTATAACGGCCACTATTAGCTTTTACTGCCCTGTAAGCAAATCTGCCAGAAAAACCATTATATAACGTACAGCCTTCCTACTCCCGTAATGGCAAACCAATACAATGACCAACACGGCACATAATTGAAAAGAAAAAAAAAAAGAGAGAAATACATCAACCAGAGCTACTGCTCCCGGAGAACACACAAACTGTCTGCTTGTCAAAAGCAATGTTCACTTCTCTTGTAGCCTGGCCTCAATATGGCAGCCCCAGTGTGTCGGCTGGACTAAGTACGCGTCCCCGAAAGGCTGCCCCCCTATTTAGTGCTTGTGTTATATTCCGCACGCCGAGAATGAACTCCATTATCGGGGTAGTTTGCTTTCTTCTCGTTCTCGCTGGTGCTGCTTGTATTTATTACACGTGGGAGCAGCATCTCCCACAGGCCCGCAGCTCCAGACAGGGAGGTGATTTCACGCGGCTCCAAAATAAAACAGCTTAGGACTTTTACATCACATGCGAGTCTTGTGATTAAAAGTTGATGCGGGTCCCAGGTGGGCCGCGTGTGCACACGAGCGGCGGCGACACAAGCCACACATTTGCACCCATTTACATGTCTTTGTGGTGAAAGAAAGAGGGCCGTGTGATTTCATGTACAATAATGTGCTTTAAAGCATCAGGGAAATAGCTTTTTAGCACACAGTTGTTTTACTCCTTCCTTTGTTTCTTCAAGGACAAGGCAGCGTTGTTGTTGTTGAGCAGAACAACTTTCGCGGCCCAACTTGCTCAGAGTGGAGCTTCTCCCATCCCGTAACATATTGGAACGTCGAAGCACGTCAGATGCGGGATCCGACGTCGGGGCAACGGGATGAGCTCCTGCAGGATTCGGCTAGCAGACGTGTAACTAAAAGCAGCTCCTCACTTTTGAGCGCAACAGGACTGAGCAAGATGAAAGGCTACAGGGACAGGAAAGGAGGCACAAGGCGGGAGAGAAGTTCAGAGAAGAGTTAGAAATAGACAAAGCAAAAAAATAAAATAATGAAAATTATGAGACAGAATGATGAGAGCAATAATGGGTCCATTTTGACACTACGCTCAAAATGGTATAAATGTGCAGTCATGTCCAACTAAATAACTAGTGGCAAATGGCATCTATAAAAATAAATAAATTCTGTAGAAAGGTAATCTTAGGAAAACAGTAAGAGCCTGGCCCTGTGGACAGGATGATGGGATCTGGAGTGTCACCGTGAGGAGGATAGCGGTTAAAGATGGACCACAAGGTAAAGCAAAGCAAAGCTACTGAGATGGAAAGAAGTTAAATTGCGTGCCATTTTGTTTCAGGGCCACAGGGGATAGAGAACTGTGGGAGGCACCTTTAAAAGTCACACACAGTGAAGGAAAAAATAATGCATATTTTTTTAAACTATGATGACTGCAATGGAGTTCATCACAATATGACATGCGGGCTGAAAAAATATACATACACTTCAACTGATATTTGGTTAAATGTTCAGCAAAATGCAGAGAAACTATCCGCCACTTGTACCAACATGTCTGAAGATTGTCCTACTCCAAGGTTTAACAAGGTGTAATGTTAGCCTGCTTGATCCATTGGAAAACGGCTACTTAGTCCTCTCAGAAAACCCGATTTTGTTCAGCATGAAAACAATTCATTTAAGGTGAAGAGAAAGAATGTGATGCCACTGCATTAGGAAATAAATCCCAACCACCTGATGCTGAATAGTTAGTACAGTTAGTTTAAAAACTTTGCCTCGACCCCTCAAAACATTTTTCTTGACATTGTTTTGTCTTCTCTCACCTTTAAACGTCACTCCAGAAAATAACTGGCTTATCCAACAGAGACAGATTCTTACAGCACTTGAGTGTGATTTTAGAGAAATCCCTTCTTCCATAGTCAGAATCCTCTCAATTCACGTTATAGTCTACAATCTACCCAGCTTTTGTTTTTTGTTGTTTGAGAGAAAAGAGAGAGAAAGAGTCTGGGTCATAAATTTGAAGCGGAGAACAATAACACAAGTAATGCTTTAAAAACTAAATTTAGGATGTTCTGAGTTGGGGTGTTTTTTATTAAGTTTATATTGAGAAAGTGATTATACAAAATTCGACATGACGGATACAGCTGAGGTAAAACCGTTCGTTTTGATGTGAGTAAACTATTTGTTTAACTTTGCAGTTGAAATTGTTTCACTCTTTTATTATGTAGCAACATGAAAACTGCAGCAGTAACAACTCCTCACAATAATATTTTCACAAGGATCTTGGGTATTGCATTGAATAAAGCTGGGCCAATTTGCCTGTTGCAATGTTCTCCAATGCACGACCAGGTTTCAAAGCCACACATTTAACTTGCCTTTTAATTTGTATCTGTATTTACTTGGTGTCGATATCGCTGCTTTTTCTCAAATTTGTTTTTGCGCTGAAGAACGGCTGTGGGAGGGTGAGCTTTCCCAACAACGCATGCAACGAAAATGCGCCCCAGACTGCAGCCGACGTCAGCAGAACAAACCGTTCTGAAAGGCTTCATCTTCATAAGGAGTTTCCTCCTGTTGCAGAACGCTTCTGCTTCTGCCTCAGAAAAAAAAACAAAAAAACACAACAGTTGAAGTTTTTGACGATGGTGAACAGAAAACAAGTTTAAAGGGGAAGAAACGAACTCTGCGGTTTCGCCCCTCTGCTTCACGATCGTGATTTTAATATGCCATGACGATAAAACATAAGAATTGAAGTTCATTCTTACATTACTTTAAATAATGTACATTATGTTTAGTCCATTAGCCTTTCTGCTGAGGACTGAACAGCAGAAAGGCTGATATGGGGGGTGAACAGCATTTTAGAGGAATTCCATCATATACTGTGGCACATAGAAATTACGACGACAACAACAGAAAAAAAAACAGCCCTAAGCTTCGAGAACAACATAAATGTCAACCTGGCAAAAAAAAAAAAAATCCATCTGCCACTTCCTCGATGGCACAAGCACGAGGCAATAACAAGGTCATTTGGCTGTTGGTATAGTCCTGCTGCTCCTGCTCTGTGCCTACAGGTGATCTGAGAAAAACCCCAATAAATTCAGCTATTCTGTCAACAAACTGTTCGAGACGCGGATATGAAGAAAGTGCAGCTATTTATTTCGGCATGGAAAATAAATACGTCTTCGTATAAAAAGGCTGGGGAGGAGGGCCTCCAGTCAAACAAACCTGAATGGTCTGGCGGAGACAAGCGAGCCGCATAAAACTTCACAAATCTAAAGTGAGAACTTTGCTTCCAGTCATTTTATTTTCTCCTTTCCCGCGGTTTCATTACACTTTGGAGTTTATTTCCTGCGCATGTAGCGTCACAAAAGTATCTCCACTGTGTACGCGAGTTCCCTTTTCCATTTACTTTTTTGGAAATACGAATCTTTACGGTAATAGATGCTTAAAGGGAAGATATTAAGGAGAGAAAACGAAGGCTTTGTCATCTCCTGCCTCGTCTCTGTTATGCAGCTGCAGATGCTAATATTACTTCCACTCCTCTCAGCACAATGACCCAGAGACATCAAAGCAGCATCTGACAGGCAGGGAAAAGAGACAGAAAGAGGAGAAAAAAAACACACAAAAAACCCAAAGTGTGACGGAGAGACTGTGCCTGACAGAGACGACAGATACCAAAATATCTGCTTTGTTGTGTGACGGTCACCACACTTGGACCGTATTGCAGGCCAATTCCTTGTTCATATGGGTTCTATGATTTAAATGGGAAATAAATCGACTGAATCTCGCTGTGACGAGAATGACATCAGAGGCCGATAACAAGAATAAGCGAGACATTAATGGCTGTCCTTACAGTAGGCACCCGATTCGTTATCTTCTTCTGTAACAAACTTATACTACCATCAATAATGTTCACCTAAATATTAAAAATAGACGAGCACCAAGTAATGAAAATACATTTATCCGAGATATACTGAATAAATGAAAAATTCAGGAGAGAACTGCGTAAAGAGCAGCCGAGACTCTATCCATTAAATGTTATGACGTTTATTAATTAAGGAAACTTTGTACACGAGTCTTGATTGCAATTAGCTGGAAATGGACTGAAGACAACGACAAGGTAAATTATCAACCAATCAGACAAAAACATGAAGTAAACATTGTTGCAAATATCCTAGACCTTCAGCAAACTCCTCTTTATCGTCAGGAGGAACAAAATGTTCGATATTTCCAGTCTGTTGATGCTTTTGTCAAGTTAGATAAAACTTTAAAAACAAACTTAAGGCAGTTTTTGGGTTTTGGCTTTCCTAACAATGTGAACCTCGCTGCTGGATGTCCTACAGACGCTACGGTAGAGACAAAAATACCTTCATTACCAGCAAAATCATCACATTGTTTGATAAAAACAAAAAATAAAATTGTTATAGTAGTTTCAGGACTTTTCGCCAGATCCTAATTTTGTACTCTTTGTGGTATCAATTGATTGAACTCTATTGCTCATATGATTTAGTCACATGACTTTTATTGACGAACGCTGTACAATGTCTAGTAGCTTAAATGATCCAGAAAACAGATGCTTTTGTAAAAATGTCATATTAAAGCCCATCGATCCCTAAATAAAATATCTTTGAGAATGGGATGCCGTGTTTGTGTAAAGGAGGCAACTCAGTATTAGAAAATAACTCGGCGAATATCATGTACAAAATGTCTCAACAGTGAAATCTCTGAATATAATATACAAGTTTAAAAGTTGAGGCCACTTTAAGGCAAACTGTCATTTAATCATTAGGTGATAAAGCGACCTCAATAACTCTTCAAACCTCTATTTGTTGAGTTCATCAAATGCACAGTGCAGTTTAAACATCTATTTTTAAGTAAAACAAAAAGTGAAAAACAGAAAGAAAGAAAGCAAATAATAAATGCAAATGAGTAGCTTGCTCAAATTATGAAATGATTAACATTCCCTGTGCAGATCAGAGCAGGTTTCCCAGCTACCCGGGTTGAAATGCTAATGGGGCCTCCAACTCTCTTTAATGTCAGTCCTGTTCGACTTTTCTCCTCCAGGCAGGGAGGAGCTTCTTGTTGCTATTTCCGGGCGCAGCAGCAGGAGGGACAGACAGGAGGCTTATTTCCCAATCTGCATTTGGGGAGACGGCCCAGGACACATTGAGACGAAGGAACAGGAGGGTAGGTCCTCTTGTCCATGGGGGAGCTTCTTTCCTTTTCCCGCTTTTTCTGTCTTTTTCTCTCCGCAAATATCCAACCTATTTTTAAAAGCTCATTACAATAATCACGGCCGCTCCATACGGGGAGGGAGTGATGAGTGAGACTCTGTCTCTCCTGTTGATTGCATGTCTTTTTCAAACCACCGTATTCTTGTTGCTCCATTATTGGGTTTTAAATTAGAAGGGCAAATCGATCAAAGAGCAGACGTGTGATTTGACAGGCAGTAAGGGCTGATTAGAGAAGTTTTTTTTTTTTAAGAATTCACACAGTTAAATATCCACTAGCTTTAGTTGAAATTGTACTTTAAAGCAATAAAGTATAATTATTGCTTTAAAAACACATTCTCATATGTTTTTATGACAATGTGCATCATTTCTGTATTTTTAGGAATTCATAACATATCTTAATGGCAATGTTAACAAAATATACATGGAAATAATGAAGAAAATCGGATTGTGGTAAACTTGATGTGATCATCGTGGAACTTACGTCTCTGATCAGAGAACCGGTGGCTGGTTCCCAGACAGTCCAATAGTGTTTAATGTTGCTCGAAATTGCAAAAATAGATCAATACGGCACCTTTAAGAATCAATGTTCAAAGCGCTGCCTTGAAAATACGCCTCCATTTCACCTAATTGTTGGGAATTACAACTTATCTTAGAAATCTGGGATTGAAACGGTGTATAAACCTGTGATGTTATTTAAGAAAAAAAAGAGACGGAGGGGAAGATCTCACTTGTACTCTTTCTAAATATTTACCATTTCAGTTTTTACCACAGTATAGCGTGCGTAAAAATGGACAGTTGACAAGCGGAGGCTAAAAGACAGACGTGTCAACCACAGCAGGTACATAAACATTTAAATAAGGTCTTACTGATATAGGAAAATCAAGTCAACTAAATCAGAGAGCAAAAACGTGGCCTGGTATTCCTCCCTAATAAAGGAATGACATTGAATTAAAAAGAAGGATTTTTCCTGAACTTTCAGGATGAGAGATGCAACAAACGATATGTTTATTTTGAATCTTCCTAAGAGGTTCCAATAACCGCGTCTGGGACTGAACTTGCTTTTCTTAAATTATTTTGGACATTTTCTTAGGACTAAGAAATCCAAAGGCACCCAATTCGTAATGAAATGGGCTTTCATTATTTGAAACACCTGTGAAGTTCTCCATTTGCAAATTGTTCTTTTGCCCGGGTATAAACTCAAAGATGTTTGTCGCACACAAACATGGTAAAGTGTTCCTGAGACCGCATTTCGACATCTGCGCACGAGGTGAAAACAACAGCAAACAAGCTATCGCAGCTCGTAATTAAGAGTGAAACGCATACGCTGTCGAGTCGAAGAAGTGTTTGTTATTGCTGGAAGGTGGTTTTTAAAAGCTGGACTGATTACCAGCTCATTTAAATCTGTATTCCACACGTCAAAAGGCCGCCGGAGCCACCGGAGCCGCCGACTCAAAAGGCAACTGCAGATCAGTGCTGGGATACGGGGGGTGACAGCAGTGAGGGAATTAGTGATGTGATAACTGTCAACACACAATCAGCCGTGCGCTATAGTTACAACGCTCACACTGTTTAGACTGGACTTATTAGATTTCTGAACATAGAGTCGAATCGGTTGCAAAACAGCCCAAGCTGTCACTCACTCAGATTCTCAGAAGCGTGCTTCTGATTGACTGTGCGTTTTTTTTTTTTTTCATACATTTTTTTGATAGGCGCATGATGACGGCTATTGAAACAAGCCTTTGACATCCAAACATGCAGCTGAGAATGGAGTTCATTGCTCTCAGCAACCAAAATGATGAAATATGACGACACAAAAGCCTTTTTTTGACTCTGTGAAGCATGGACAAACGCCAAGCCCCACTAATGAGCGCTATTGTCTGAGCATCACGACAGTAGCCTGCCAAACACAAAAACAATGAATAAGAAACATGACTTATATAATAGTAACAGGTCGTCAAGTTTAATTTCTTTAATGTTTGAGGCGACGACGCAAGGAAGCGGATTCACTGATGGGATTGATTTATGTGGTTAAGCTGTGCGAGAGAAAGAGAAGCAAAACACTTTTGTTGACGGTTGGCTTTTACCTTTGGGTCAGCAGTCAGCAGCTTAAAAGCCTCGTACACCTGCCTCTCTTTGACACCGCCCCCGAGGTCCAGGAAATTAGCCGGCTTGCCTCCATGGAGGTCAATGATGTCACATGTTGCCATGGCCAAACCGGCTCCGTTCACTGAAAAAATAAAATAAAAATTTATATATGCCGTATTTTCCGGACTATAAGTCGCAGTTTTTTTTTATGGTTTGGCCGGGGGTTCGACTTATACTCCGGAGCGACTTATCGGTGGAAATTAACACATCTGTATATTATATCACATGTCATTTTCTAAACCGCAAGAGGGCGATCTAGGCCAATGTTATTCTACATTCGGAGTTATCAGCGTTGTTTACAAGCGACATCGAGGACGAAGATTTCATTGCGTTTCGTGATTTGGAGACACGGATGGTTTGGTAAACTTGTTAGCATGTTATTTATGCTACAGTTGGTCAGTTCATTGTTAAAGAGTTATATAACGTTAACATACCGTACAATTATTCAGCCTGTTGTTCCCTCTATTCTATTTTTATTGCCTTTCAAGATGACATGTCTGTTCTTGGAGTTGGATTAGTCGATAAATTGAGATATGGGTAATCGACCGATATCTGTCAGTGCAAATAATAATTATATCAAGTACCTTTGCTGACCTACAAAGGTTTCTCAACAGCAAAGTAAAATCTTTAAGGATCTTAAACCTTAAAAGGTTGAAAAATATACTTGTGGCAGCAGCAACAGAGACTCAGAAGCTAGTGGTGAAGACCTTTATATGCAGGATCTGAAACTAGAAAAAACATAATTTTATCACAAACCATCTTCAACCAGGTGCTTCCTACATAAGTTATCTATAAAGATGAGTGAAAATTACCATTACAGTAATACATGCATTTGTCAGCGCCTTTTCCACTCTCACTGCACAAGACTCCACTACTGAAGAAAATTCATATTTGGCAGCCCAGTGAACGGTGTTGATTTCATAGCACACATCATGATTGATGATGAAATGGCATTGTTCATTGTTCTTCAATAAATAAATAAATAGTGGGGCTGTCTTGACATTGATCCCAAACGCAGAGGCAAAGAACTGAAGATGGCTGAGAAAAGTCGTCAGAACCTTTGAGGTTTGATGACACATGATGTGAAAAAGAATTGGTCAAAATTACATCGAAGCAATGAAGGTGACTAGATCACTCAGACAAGTGACATCTGGAAAGTGTCATAAAAAACCCCCTACTAATTTATAATGTTTATTGAATACATTTCAGAGCATGTCTGTAATTTATTTCTCTGAATCTTTTTCACACAAAAGTTAAAAACTCAGTTGTACTGATTTTCTTATAGGTGTGATCCACTTGGATTGTTTCAGGAATCTAGCTCGAAATTCATGCCTTAGTAGTGATACATTTAGTGAAAAAAAAAAAAGTAAACATTTTCAATTGAATGAGACTGAGCTGTATTTTTTATTTTTTATAACAGACTGCCATCGTTTACCTAACTGGCTGCTGGGTTGTGCAGAGGCCAGTGGCACAAGTATGTCTTACCTCATTTGGTTTAGACAAGCTGAAATTGCGTCCTGGCAAGCTCCCCCTCCGACTGAGGTCTCAGTAAAAGGGAAATTTGCTTTAACAGCTGTCACTTTGGTGCCTTGCTGAGCTCTCAACAAAGCTGCGGGGTCTTAAAAGCTGTTGTTACTTTAAGAGAGTGGAAGCAGGGGATGCAGAATTGGGCGGGGGTGAGCGGGTGTGCGGGGGTGACGAGGGTGTTAACACACATCTAATGTGTTTAGGAGGCTACGGGGTAAGGAGCGAGAGCACCTGTTAGTGCTGCTGTACACTGTAAAAGCTTTGATTTATGACAAGAGAGGAGGCCTTTAATGAGAATGCTAACAATCTGGCTCACTGGAGACTTTCTGGGCGGATTACGGCTAATTAGAATCCATTGGTTATGGCAGCGTTCGTTTCTGGAGTCTTCAGAAAGCTGCTTGTAACGTAGACGAGAGCTAGAGCGGTTTCCTTCGATGCCCCCTCCCCACAGACGGTCGAAGCTATTTGCCAGGAGATGTCCACCTACTGACAGTGACTCATTTATTTGTTGGTGTTTGTGTGTCCAGGTGAACGCGGTCTGTGACAGGGCTCTGCCCTCCTACCAAAGCAGGCAATGTTTCCGTCCATTCCGATGTATTTAAGATCCCACTTGGCCGCCTCCATCTCCGTGGCGTCGCTCTCCGTCATGTCATCCATGGCGAACACATCTTTCTGACGGAACTCGGCGTTGTCGTCAAAGTTGATCTTGGCATCGAAGCAGACCACTGGGGAGACAGGTGGGCAAAGAAGGAAGGACGGTGAAGGCGGAGTTGGGAATGGAGAAAAACACAAACTGGGAAAATGGTAAAGAGAAAAGGCAAGGAAGGTTGAGGAACTGGACAAGATAAATGGAAACCAATTATGATTTTTATAAACATTAGATGATTGAGCAAAGAAAAATGTGTCCCTTTTTCTTCCTGGTCGAGGTTATTTCAAAGTTTGACTCATTAATTTATGTGCTTTTAATGCTGATAGATGTGTAAATGGAAAAAAATATATTTTTAATTTAAAACTAAACATCAAAGCCTACATTTATGCCTAGTTTTACATTAAATGGCTATCAAACTTCATATGGCTTCGGAGGCACTTTGACAGAAGACTCAATAATAATTTGGATAATTAAAGCAGGGCAGACACTCATATCCAATCAATGGTACTTATTCCCAATTAGATGAGGTCTGCTATATTTTCCTTATTTACAAACTATCTACAAACATTCTGGCCATTCTGAAGACATTTCTTTAGTTTTATTTCACCAAAAAAATCTTGAAAATATTTAGAGAAACAGTTAGTCTGTTATTGCTAAGTAAAGGTAAACAAGACAACTTGTTTACCTCGTGTGCTAGTAGACAGCACACGATCCCAACTTAAAAGTTGACGTAGCAGGCTAGCTAGCATGCAGCTAGCATCCTAGCATCACTTTATGCGTCACTACTTTGTTGCCAGAAAAAATTAAACTTTTTAGCCGATATCAAAATTGTTACATTTTTTATTTTATTTTTTTAATTTGTTCCTTATCAAACAAATATGTTGGTAGTACTGTATGTTAGCTTGCGGATAGCTAACATAACAAAATAAAAAGTTTTATTTCCTTTAAAGCTCTTTTAATTTTTTAAAAAAATATTTAGGCCTATAATCAAAATTTAAGGTTTTAAAAAATCTATATCATTTTTTTGATATTTAACTACACTGTAGGCTACAGATACATACAACAGTAATAGGCTATAAAAAAGAAAGAAAAATACTGAAGTATGATTGTTAAACAATTCATTTTAGTTTTGAAATATACATTCATAATATCAATTTAACAGTTATGGTTTTAAATATGTTTACGTTTTTTAAAAATGCATAAACTTTTCTTTAAGACATGGTAAATGGCTTCATGCACAGACATATTGACCTTCGGGCACACAAAAAAGAAATATTTAAATACCTGAGCATGAACCTTTTATCCGCTCATTATTCATATTTTTTCCACTTTAACACGAATCTGATTTTAACCTGTGACATTAAAGATGCAAGTAATCTTGCTGTAATGTCTTGACACATCACATTTTATCTGTTCAGCGTTAGAGACAATACAAATTGATCTCATTTTCCTTTATTTTCTTTCTTTCTGTGAAAGAATGTAAAAAAAAAACAAAAAACAAGTTGGGCCCAAGTTTAACAAAAATCAGTGCTGCAAGGTCGGACATGATTTGCTGTGACAGAAAAAACGTCGTCATCAGATGAATGATGAGGACTTGAAATGTAACTTGAGTCACATTATGTAGATTTGTACTGTGGGAGCAGATCGAATGTTGTAAATTATTTCAACATGTACATTAAATTTGGTATATTTGCAAGCTATAAAAGGGTGAGAGCTTGAGTGAAATTTAAGGATGGTGGTTGCAATAAAATGTTACTGTACCGAACCTGGATCTTTAAATACACCAGAGAAGTGAATAAAAAAAACTCTAATAGAAGCAATTTTAGAACCCGATATGGCACAACTCCATGGTGTCTGTTTTTAATCAACTTTTTTTGGGTCAGCTCGCAGACAACAGGAGAATCAGACGGTGTAGGATTTATTTTAAACTGATGCAGAAACCGTCACCCTGAGAGAGTCACAGCTCTCTTACGCTAACATAAATACCATAAAGCTATTTCACAGACACCTTAACCGTGACAGTCACAAAGAGAAGGTCTGAATTAGGCCTAAATTCACAAACCCAAAGGTACGCGCACACACCTCCAAATACAAGCCAGATAATAACAGCTGGGGAGAAAGAAGATTCAAATAAAATCAAAGCGCATCAAAACAACATAAATATTTTAATGCAGTCGCTGTAATAATGGAGACAGGGACAATAAGCCTTAAACCTGGTCAGGACTTCCCAGGGGAACCCTAAAAGGCAGCGAATGTACTAAGAATGAAGCATATGAGTAACTTACTGAAAGCTGCTCTGATCAGAAAATAACCTTCTGTCTAAATGTTGCCAAACACAAAAGGGTTCAAGGGCAGACGACAAAGGTACCCGCTAAGCTGTGGGTCTTTCTTATCCCTTAACGTTGCTCGTAAATATGGCCTGGGTTTTCCTTCCCAAGTAATATTTAACAAAAATTACACAATACCAATTTAATGTAGTACTCCGCCAATGTCAGCGTCATTAGCAGCTAGCAGTTTGATTAAAGCAAAGCGAGCAGGGCTGGTGTGAATGCAGTGCAGTGTGATTTAGCTCATAGGCTAAAACACGCTGATCATCATCAAGTCGTTTTCCTTTTTTGTAATTCCGGATGCTTTGTGCATCATATCAATAGTTGTTTCTGTGGATTAAAGCGAGCTGTTAAAAAGAGAACCTATTTAAGGGGTTTTGTGACCTTTAATTTCAATTTGCCCTAATCTCCCTTTCATGTATGAGGAATAAGAAAGATTTCAAACTGGAGGATTCCAGTCGGAAATCTTCTCCTTTATTACCCACTCAAGTGACTAAACTCTTGATAATTACTGAGGTCTTAATGGGGTTTATGGAGTCTGGCCCAGAACATCCATACGTACCAATACTAAATTGGCTTTGGGTTTTAGAAACATAGGAAAATATATGTGAGAAAAATGTAAATTATTTCTAACACCAACTTAAAAGAAATCTTGTGATGTCTGTTACTAATCTAAATGCAGCTCCAGGCGTTCGAGGACCTGGAATTACCCTGATTCCCTTTTCTCAGAAACGTATCTAATTGATAGATTTCATTTTTTTTTTTGTTTGACTGTTTTCTGAATCATATTGAGATGGTGGTACCACAGGAAGCATGAGAGGCTGCTTTTTTTTCCCTGTTACTTCTGGATGAGCTTAAAAATCGCTATCAGAAGTGAAGCAGCAGCCTGGTGTTAAAACGCAGAGCTCTGCTCCCTGAAGCCATCTGTATTTTGAAGCAGATAAAGTCATGTTGACAAGTGGCTGATGTCAGTGTGTTGCAATTAGAGCACACTTCACATTCTGCAACGCGTTCAGGCCTGAGACGATAACATCTTTGCAACTCGCCGTGTTCTTTCACTTTATTTTATTAAAATAAATACAATTCTGGAAATCATTAACAAAAAAAAAAAATGCAAAAGACATAGGAACAGTGAGCCGTTTCACTGTGAAACACGGTACCTTGTCCTTCGGGAGTCTCTCCGAGTGGATTGACTTCAACTTGAGTGGCGTCGACTTTCAGGAACAGATCATAGAGCCTCTTAATCTGATCCGCTGCCTGCAAAGTCCACAGATGACAATAATTACCTGATGGTTTGACTCGGAGCACTCAGCCCCCACCGAGGCCACTCGGCTTCTGCACACAAGCTGCGTGAAAACAGGGCAAATCCCGAAATCGCCCCCATTAGAGCCTGTTCTGCATTGAGACGGACATGCAGACAAAAATTGATTTTCTACCCTTAAAGACCAGCTGGCCAAGAAATCGAGCACAAATCAACACACTTCGATTGTTTGTTGTTGTTTTTTTTACATGTATAGGATTAGGGCAACATCTCTGCAGCTGCAACATATTGTAGCTATTGATTTAATGTGTTGGATTTTTAAGTCCGAACCGTGTCTTGCAAAAAATTGATTCGCCTTAAACTTTGTTGCAAACAAACTTTTGTTTTTTTGATAGGACTTTATGTGACAGTCTAACCCAGCGGTGCCCAAAGTCGGTCCTGTAGGGCCGGGATCCTGCATGTTTTAGTTCTCTCTCTCCTGGACCCACTTTGGGCACCACTGGTCTAATACTTAGAAGTGCATCATTCTGTAATAGGGCAGGGTGAAACATAGGTTTATGGGGGGGTTTTTTTGCAAATTTAAGAAGTGTGGAGTGCTTTTTTTCTTATAAGCCAGTCCTGCTTTAAACGCCTCCACAGCTTCATCTCTGCTGTTTTTCTAATGCTGTTTGTTTTCTCTAACAAACTGCGGAGTCTTTGCAGAACTGCTGTGATGAAATGACATTAAATTTGCTAACCAGCTGACTTTTAGTAAAGTGACTGGTCCCACTTTATTGTAATTTTGGGGCATCCGGAGCAAAAAGAAAACATGCACATTTTACTTTTAACATTTTAATTTGTGAAAAAAAATCTTGAACCGTGTGTCACTTTACTTCTGCTTCAAAATTACACACTATTCCACCGCATTTCAAGTCCATGTAAAACACACAGACGTCTGGCTGTGATGTGAAAACATGTATGTGACATGACTGAACCTCTCCTAGTGCAGCGATAAAAAGTAAAGCTGATTCTACTGCTAAAGTCCACAATTTTGTCCTTATACAAACTGCAGAAGACTTTTTCTATTCCTGTCTTTAAAAAAAATAAAAAATAACAGTCCTGGCACTGAACATCTCTTCTGTCCTCAAATAGCTTATTGGAAGCAGAAAAGTTATTTTTGAAGTGTTTTAATTTTATCGAAATGAAAGAGTCTGGCAGCTGACTCGGAGGCAGCAAGGGCAAAAGCAAACTAACAACGCAGACATTTACCCAATCCTTTTCCATTTTCCCTCGTGGTTGTTCAAAATCAATGCCCTTTCAACACCCTGCGAATGGAAAAGATCACAAATAATGGGAGGAGTGGAGGGTAAAGGAGGGCGTATTGCACAGTCAAAAGCAAACATGTATTCAACTCTAGTTTGTCTGATTTATTTGTGCTTCATGTGTTGGAGTTGTCGACTTAATCTGATTTTTTTTTTTGTGCCATTACTGACCTGATGCCAAAAGACAAAGAGTTTCAAATCAACTCGCCTGGGCGCTCGCTCTCATTTGTACTGCGAGGCCTGGGCTCGTCTTCCCTCATTTAACGGCCCGATTAAGATCGAAGGTGATTTTTAAAAGTTGGGGTTGAAAGGAAAACGAACCTTCTTGTTTCACAGACCAGATGTCACAGAGGGAAGATTTCCAGCTAACCGCAACATCCCAAAATGCACTGATCCCAAAATCACTGTGTGGCTGGTTCTGTCCTTAGCGATGTCGGCGCCCCGAATCTATCTCTGTGTCGTGACTCACTACCAGCTACAACCATCTAACACCTGGCAGGTGAGTCTGTAGTAAAGACCCTTCAACATGTTACCCGTGGGAAACTAATAACAGAAGAAGTACGACGTGTTTGCAAATGCAAACTCGTCCCGTCTGTATGCACACATGAATTGCAAAATCTGTCTGCCGCCTCTTAGCATTGCAGCTTTAAAGCCTTCGGTGGGCTCATTACCTGTCTTTGTAGAGGTCCTTTGAAACCCAAATTAGCTGCCATGCGAAGCGCCTGGTCGTCTTGCACGCCTTTATATATATCTATGACTTCCTGGAGGAACAGCACAGCACAAGAAGAAGAACAGACATGAAACGACTGAAGAAAGGGAGAGAGGAAGAGGGGAGAAAAGCACCAAAACAAAAACAGAGCCATCCTATTGTATATTTAGAAAGGGAACTTATGTCTGTCCTGTTTGTCTGCATGGCAGATATCAAAGATGTTCCTGGTTCAGTTGAGAGGATGGTCAGTCGTCACGTTTATAAAACCATAATGTTGACATATGGTTTTACTAGGTGGCATTTTACCTGTCTTGACTCATTAATAATTCAATGCTTAACTTGCTTTCCAGATGAAAACGAGATAAACATTGTGTGGGATAAACTTATAAAGATGTGATTCCCCTGTTTTGATTCAATCATTAATTTTATGTATTATTTTCTCCCATCACACAAACTGGAAACTGCAGCGACCAATAAAGTCGTTATCCCATTGAGGTCATCATTGTAAAGGTTGGCGTAACTCTTCTTTTGTCGGTAGAAACCTGCATTTGTCTGATACGACTCACATATTATCCAATTCCACCATTATTAGAGTTTTCTAGATAATCCTTGTGTAGTGGAATCTCCCTGGAAACTCAAGCGTCCCTATTGCTAAAGTATATCCAGACATCGTACGTGTTAGGTGTGTGATCAACCTAATGTTTACAGTCTGCGTTATGGGAAGCACTCGCCTGTGTAACATGTAGATGTGGTGTTTAAATCAAATGAAGAGGCACTGGATGTCTGCTCCCAGAGACGGCCCTGGGGAGGGTAATGAGTGGTAGAGAGAACCAAGACAGTAACAACTGAGCAAAGGATCATTAAGACAGTAATAAATGGAAGAAAGAGGTCACAAACGGGAAGAGGAGAGAAAGGAGCAGAACATCCAACCTGGGCCATTGATAAGGGAGAGTGCGTCCAATCATAAACTTTTTTAAAACAACAAGAAGTAGATTGGCAAGACGTAATTGAATTATTTTGTAGACTTTTAAGAAAACTGATATTAAAAGAAGAGTGGAAAGGTGTGTAGACTCAGGTAAGTTATCCTCCTGTGGCGTCTCCTCCAGACTTTTAGCTCTCAACTTCATTTTTATACTGACACTAGAATAAATGCTATTATGTAACCAGATGTTCCAGATAAAGTAAGGTGGTTCTGATGAATTTTGTTAATAATAATCAGTTTTGTTGATTAAATTATTGGGGGGATCGTTTGGAAAAATTGACATCAAAACTGAAAGGTGGATTTTTAGATGTCAACTTCTCGTGGTACCGACTGGTTACAACCTCTCAACAGAACTAGACTTGGAAAAAAAATCTGAAAATCCTTGTCTTCATTTTGCAGTGTGTTTTTTTCATTTGCTTATTTGTTAATTTATGCCATACAAAGCCATTTACTTTGTACATAGGAATACAGTGGAAAGGTCAATTTTAGCCCTAAAACAAATGCATTTTAATCCTGTTTCAGTCGTACGTACGCACAGATATGTGAAATCTGATTTTTGGAGAGCTCAGTTAATTAGTTTCAAACAGAAGAGTGAAATTAACAGAAAAGTTCTGTTTATTTCTGTCCAAACCCTCTACAAGCTTTGGCACGTCACCGTGCAATCAGAGATCTTTGTAATGCTTCTACAACTTGGACGTAGTCCCCCACATGTGCTCCGCCAAAGTTATTATACATAATTAAGACGGGCTCCTCACTGCAGATTATCCAACATTTGATGCTTAAAAACAGACTGAAAGGAAAGTTGGAGATTAAGAGCAATTCAGTGAAGGTGCAGATCTGATGTGGAAAACCAAGAGTACAAACCGGAGGCTTCTGAAGCCATAAAGAGGCACATCTGAAAATACAGCAAGCCAAAAATGGTGATCAAAGACCTTTTACTTGACGGTAATTTTGAGCACAAATAAGAGTTGCTGAAGGTTTGCCATCATCCAGGCACTTCTCTAATCAGGCCATTAAAGCAGCGTTAAAGTAGGACAGAAAAGCTTTGAATGGAAAATTAAACAACAAGCTTATAGCCCAAAAAAGCACAAAAAAAAAAAACACATAAAACACCTGGCCTCAGAAAGCTAATGTTTAGACCTAAAACCAACTCTAAAAAGAAAAGTAAATTACACAAAGCTGTAATCTGATGCTCATCATCCAGCTTAATTAAGTTTAAACATGTCCGCCAAGAAAACAAAACAAAAAAAACATGGTGAAAACAACTTAATCTTGTGCCAAGCTCATGAAACATTTTTAATCTCTTTAAAGATAATAATAATAAAAAAAGACATTCATTCCAAAATTAATCTGTCTGAAAACACACCATAGAGATGTAGAGCCGAATCTTTGGAATGTGCTGACCTCTGACCTTGAAAGTTTCATGAGTATGTGTGACAAGATGAAGGCATATGTGGTACTTAAAGTTGTCCATCTGTTAACAGTTGCAGGGACTTGCCAAGTAGCTCCCATTGAAGATTAATGAGAAGTAATAGAAAGCATAAGCAGCCTTTTAATGTGTCTCCATTTGTTTAAATTGAGGGACAACATGCTGCTGTAGAGACACAAGAATCAACCGGATGAGCACGAAATCACTCTTTAAATTTTACCTCGACAACTTGGCCCGACTTCAAATCGAAATAAAACGCTAAATGCTCACTAGCTTTCCCAAAGGAACAAACTTGTTGAGCGTCAGTGGATGCTTTTGTAAAACACTCAAGCAACAAATATCCGAAATACTTCTAACTCTGGTAAACATTTAGACTTCCTGTCAATATCTCAGTATTTCTAGCCAGAAGTAACGTACCTTAAAGATGAGCTCTGGGGTGGTGGCGGCCACCTCCTCGATGTCCATGCCTCCCTGGGGGCTTCCCACCATTACAGGACCATTACAGGCCCGGTCCATTAGGATGGCAAAATACGTCTCTCTGCTTATATCCAGAGCCTCAGCGACCATCACCTGGACACGAAGAGGAAAACATGAAGTGGCAGACAGAGCAGAGTGGCGTCATGTATTTATCCTCTACACCAGCTACTCAATATACCAGAAAATCACTGAGATATTTTATTTCAATAGCTTGGATGCATCCAGGATGTGGGCTGCAGCTGTGAACGGTTCACAGAGTGTCCTATCAAACTATGTGAAAATATAGAAAATCCCAATCAAGGCAGAGTTGGCATGGACTGGTATGACTGCAACTTTAGCAATCAGCCTGTGGGACTTCCAGCCTGTGGAAGTCCCACAGGCTGATTGCTTCCACACCACACTTCTTCCTTTCACTCAATTTTCTATTAATATGCATGGGAAGAGGCGCTCTGTCACAGTCAGATTAGAAAGCAACAGTCTTTTATGGCTTGTTGAAGATGTCTGTGACTGTCTGCCAACATGTCTGTCATAAATGTTTTTCTGTCCATTCTCCATTATAAAATAATTGGAAGCAAAATTTTTGTTACATAATTACCAGAACTAAGCATTTATATTAGTCTTTATTTTTTGTTCTATTTATTCTTATTCTTATTTGAGAAACAAATGCCAACTAGAGGAATGTCCACTCTAAGTGACTACAATAGGATTTTTCTATCTTTTACTGAAAACTCCTTGACATTTTCTCATTGTTTACCGTCTAAACAAGCTGGACGACATAAGTAAGAAGGCAGGTTCCACATACTAACATGGGTTACGAGTCGGACCTTTCAAGAAGCACAGCACAAATCAAGGAGCAAATGAATAAAAACTAAGGAAAGAGGGAATTTGGGAGGGAAAAAGCAAACAGGACACCATCCGTTCTGTTGCGGTTAAGGAGGAGTTGGTTTTCTTGGTACGACGTCTGCTTGAACAAGGACATTCCCTTCCACTTCTCACCCGTGTGAATGAGAACGGACAGCTCTCCCTAACCTTCATGTTAAAAGACTTGCCCCTCCATTTCCTTGTCCAAACGCTGCCGTCCCCAGTCACTGAAACGAGTCTCTGGAGTTCATTTTCATTTCGGTCTCTGCTCACAAACCAAACGCATGTTTTCACGTCGGTTCTCCTCCAATAGCCGTTTCCCTGATAAGTCTGATTTTGTGTCATCCTGTGGTGTTCCTCACCCGACACCAACACTCCCCTCCCTCCCTGCCTTGTCATCCATCAATCAGTGCCATGTTGGCAAATCGGCTGCAGAGGTACTGGGCCCTTTTTTCAGGTGGGGGTGAGTACAAGACAAGAATAACAATGACAAAAACCATCAGAAAGGTGTTGTTTTAAGCAAAACTACTGCTCTTGTAAAAAGATTCTTCGGCTTTTCCTCATCTTGTCTGATTTTCTGCACTGTAACCAATACGGTAGATGTCCAGACAAAAAGACGATTCCACTCTCGCTCATCTAATTAAAAAAAATAGACTGTTTGCCATTCCCTTGAGACAACTGAACTCAAAGTTGTTTGAGTGGCTTTAGCGGAGGCTGACTGGATTCCACCTGTAAACTCTGCAGCAGGAAAGAGGAGGAGGAGGAGTGGTGAAGAAGGATGATGAGGGGAAAGGAGAAAGAAGAGGAGTGCAGGAGCCACACACACTAAGCACAAACTGAGAGGGCTTCATCACCTGGACATGTCTGCTGTGAGGAGGTGCTGCATGCAGCGTGCGAGCAGGAAAAAAATGAAATAAAAATCATATTCCTGCTTGTTAGTGGCACATAGTAACAGTTGTTTACCAAACACTTTAAATTCACACTGGGCCAGGCTCAATTTATGCAACAAGCCTGAACACCAGGCAGCATGAATCCGCAGTAAACAACAGCGGACAGCTACCCTCTCCTGCTAATATGCAGGAGAGGGAACTCGGAGCCAGACATTCATTTCACAGAGCAGCATTACTGGACTCGCAGAAACGAGGTCAGGAAAAGAAAGAAAGAAAAAAAAGAACATAATGAAAACATTAAGAAAGAGAAAAGTGGATTTTTCTTCCTTCTTTAGCTCACCGTTTTCACTTTCACTCCGTCTTTGGGCGTCTGCTTGGTAATCAGGTTGAAGCCGAGCATCTTTTTCGCCAGCTCACCAACGACTGCGGGGCTGAAAGTGGAGAGACGGCGCTTAAAACAACATCCATCACCGTAATGGCCGCTTTTTACGACTTCCTAATAGCATTGTACATATTCTTCCTCACTCTGGGGATTACTACATCATACGCTGCCTTGCCGAGGTGTTTATGCTCCTTGAGTTTTCACAGTTTGTCAAGTTTGCAACTAGGGCCGCGCAACGTGTCACGACTACATCATCGCTGCGACGGCGGGTGTGCTTAATCCTCCTAACAACAATCTATTCCAAGTGTAATGAGTTCGCACCTCGGCCCCCTCAGGGGGTCTCCTTGCAGTAGACGCTCAAACCTGACACAGCTGCTGAAGATCACCAAGCTGGAAACTCGCACAACAAACACAGCAGTGGAGGCGGGAGACAGGAATTGTCGATTTATTGATGTCACCATAGTACTGTTTTCTGATTTTGAGCAGGACGAGCCACAACTACGCAATTTTTATTTTTTTTTTTCCAGTGCAAACTTTTTTTTTAATCAACACAAAGTGGTGCCTTATTGTAAAGTGGAAAAAAGTATGACTTTAAAAAAACAAAACTATATAAAAAAAAAAAATTGTTCAGCTTATGCTAACTACTCAGTCCAACGCAAATTAGAACAGGGTAAACTGCATAACAGAGGAGCATTGCTGCGCTGACGTTCTTAAAGAGACAGAGGCCCAATGTCAATGCGTCAAACTGCGAAGTCCTTTTTTTTTTGTTTTTAAGTTTTGTTTGATATATACACCATTCTTATCACAACGTATGGTAGCGTTGATGCTTAATCGTGTTGCAAAACGGCACTGTGTGCATGGAAAGCACGTACTAATACCGGCCCTTTAAGAGAAGTGACTAATTCTTGAGGGCTCTGATACAGATGGTTGTAAATGAGTTTCTCCTTATTCTCTCTGCCGAAAAGCTCCCAGCAAACCAGAGCTGCTTCAGTAAGCCTGCTCTGGTTTGGTAAGAGAATACAAATGAAGCTGGTGGTCGGGGGGGGGATGCATTCATTCTTTGATAAATGGCGGCGGTGCGAACCGCGCTCACATCACTGTCTTGGGACGATGATCTTCAGCGTGTCTCACTTAAGAAACAAAAAAAAAACTTTTAGGAAGATTTTAAACTGCAAAGTAAGGTGCTGCTGATGCTGCCTGCTACAAATGTCATAAATCACTTTTTTTTTTTTGCCTTTAAGGCCGCAGTAAGTGGTAGCAACAATTGATAAAAAAGGAGACACTTCTTCAGGTGCTGGGAGAAAATAGGGGAAAAGAGACGCTTTTTCAAGTCGCAGCTTAGATTTCTGAAGGAAAGAAAATGCAGATTTCTGCTCAGGCCATCATTAGAGGAGCACATTCAGCACACTTGGTGGTGCAAAGTGCTGCAGCTAACCTTTAAGCTGCTTTTTTCACCATTTAATTAAAAGGAGTTTTTTTTTTTTTTTTCGCCCCCAAAATACAGAATAAGGGAAGAGAAATATTTGCAGCAAAAGAAATCCTGACAGTGACTTTGTGCTTAAGCAGCATCTTCAGAAAGCCCACTCTAAAAGCTAAAATCCATCTCCTACAGTAACTCTCAGTTTTGAAAAGCACATAAGGGAACACTTACTCCTTAGTTAAGTGCACTCCCCCTTTGAGGCCGCTGTCGAACACACCCTTGCCTCTCCCACCGGCCAGAATCTGAGCTTTCAGGACTATTTCCTTGGCATCTGAAAAAGGAGACAGAGACCATATTAAGGAGGGAAAAACATAAAAACTCAGGAGAAGTTAGACAGACCACTTAAGATATGGGTTCATCCCCTCAGACAACACCTTGAGCCGGTAACTTATTTGTCTGTGGGATTGAAAAGGGAAGCGAGGTGGAAAACAGAGGGCTGTAAAGAAGACAAGAGAAGAATACAGATTATGAGAGAGTAAGAAGTTTGCACTTCTGCTCAGAACTCTCCATCACAGCTACAGCATGTTAATGCGATTACAAATATCGCCGGAGGTTCTCAGTTTAAACCACATGAAGCTAAAATTAACAAAACATTTCCAAAACTACAGTTGATAGATCAGAAGCACTAATGTAGAGGTTCGGCTGTTTGTTAAAGCCGCAACAGCAAAAACACAGACAAGCAGTCACCTTGTATGGAAATCATTTCACTTACATTTGAATATTATTATTTTGGAGGGCATTAAAAGCAAAATGAAAAGCAGCATCATTAAAAAAAAACTGCTGCAGACGTATGCCTTGAACGACATATTTTTATCATCATATTTGTTCTACTTCCTGCTCTGGGTTGAGCAAAGTATATAAATTAGATGCTTCTGTTCTCTGTTGCTAAATAAGTAGAAGTACTCCACAATTATAAAGTAAAGACTTCAAACAAACACTAAATCAAAGATAAAAATTTATTAATGTCTTTACTGCGTGAAGTAAAAAGAAAAAAAACATATATGAGTCTGATGTGTTTATTGAACTGGGGAAAGAAATCTGCGTCTGACCCGGTCATCAGCAGTCAGAACCGATCAAGAGGAAACGAGCCGCCTGCAAACACTGGTGAGTAGTGGTGTAGAACAACATCTAAAGGGCATGACAACTAGATTTATTTAAATATTTCGCATCACACTGAAGACTGTCTGGCAAACTGCTGTCAGGATGTGACTGTGTCTGGTGAAAGAAATTACAAGATATTAATACAAGCCCTAGAGAGGCTTTATGCTCGCACTCTGGTAACTACCTGTTCTTGACAATATTGTTTTGACATAAGAACAGAGTTTCCCAAGGTCGACCAATTAAGATGCAAATGACCAATTAAGATGCAAATCAGGGCGAGGCTGGCCAACAACACTCAGCTACAAAAGTGTTGAAGAAGACTCCAACATTTCTTAAATAATTTGCATGGAAGCATTTTGGATGGCTGATCGAAAAAGTGACCGACTTGACATGATTGACAGTAGCAGGCTAAAGAAGAGTCGCCAATGATGCTGCAGTTAGCATTTGCTTCAAAACCTCCAAGCAGTGGGAAATTACAGGACTGCTTTACCGTTTTTAATAAATTTGGACTATATTTAATCCTCTCTAGCTGAAATTATAAAGATACAGTAAACTGATCAGCTGTGAAATTAATAATTCCTAATTCCGAATCAACCTTTTGGTCTATTCATGGCCACAGATGTATAAAACCCAGCAGCTCGATCAGGCAGTCCTTTTCTAGGTAATATTGTGAAGGAACTGTTCATTATCATTTTCATTATCATCTTCCAGCAAGGCAAAGTGGTACCTTTGCAATAAGTTAAGTCATGAAATATATTTGCTCAGATATATTGCTGCAGATTGACTGTGCACTGCACACTGTGTCATTGAATGGCCCAATATAGTTCCAGTGAGATGAACTCGTATTGCTGCAGCATGCCAGCACATTTTGGACAGTTTTAATGCCAACAGCTTTATGGGACCAGTTTGGGGATCGTCCTGTGCCATCATTATGGTGAACCAGTGCAAAAAGCAGAGCACTAAGGTTCTAGGTGCAGAAGAACTTGATTGGGTCCAAACACTTAAATCACAGATGGAAAGGTGTTCTGTCAATCAGCCAAAGGTGTTCTGTCCCAAAGTTAAAACACTTTAGGGATGAATTAGCTCATCAGTGTCTGATTTCACAAACCTCCTTCTAGATAATTCCCAGAAACAAAATCCTGAACGTTGTGGGAAGCTTTCCCAGAGGTCGACAGACTCCAGACTTGAGGCTTCAAGTTCCAGAAGACTTAAAACAGTCAGCATCAAATTAAGGATTCAGAACAGGATGTCAGTCAAGTTTCACTGTGAAAAAGCAGGTTAGTTAAATATGGCCTATATTTTTCTACTATGGTTCTAAAACCAAAGTGGATTTCTTTAGTTTTCCCAAAAGTGTTGATCAATTTTCATTAAGCCCTTAACTGGCAGTATCCCATCCATGGAACAAATCCAGTTTGTTTGAATAATCTGCCTTTTTCGCCGCCAGGTAAGGGGTTAACCAATTCTCATAAATCGTCTTGTCTTTTTATCTGGATGGTTGATTGGTTGACGCTTTACTGTTCATTTCAATCATCATGAGACTCCAACTATATGTAGAAAAAGTTCGCAGTAATTAAAGCAATAATGGCTCTTTATTGTTTAGTTTTCCCCTTTTTAGAGGACTCCTGCTATTAACATGACTACCTGCATAACAACAACCACATCAGGGTTTAATTTGGCGCAAGAACCGGGTCTATGGATAGAAAGAAGGGGGGAAAAAAACAACTTATCAAATGTCGGATGGTTTCACATGTCCTTGTCCTCATTAAATAATCAGCATGGCTTAATTTTGCTGTGACACACATGAAGAGGAGTCTCCCTTTAGATCTCTGTAGACAATCATCTTCTTTTGCATTTGGACCAAGGACTCCTGATAAAAGATGGCGTCTAATTGATTATTCGGATGAGAGGGGGAAGGAATCAACCACTGTCAATCCTATCAGTGTGAAAAGTGCAGAAGAGGGACGATCTGTTGCAGTGAGAAAGACGCCTTAACCTTGTTGGTTGGAAAAAAAAAAAAGAAACACACACACACACACACACAAGCTGCTTCAACGATTTTGCGCCGGAAAAAAAAAATTAAAAAAATTGGCACAGCGAAAACTGTCTAGCAGCTGAGAAGCAAAGAAAGCCGAAAAATGCTATCTGAGCTCAGAGCTGCTGTAGTTTGAAAAGAAACCAGAGAAAATAGTCTCTGACAGGGCGACGGGGATTAAACCAACACTATGTGAGTAAGGCCTGCTCTGTGTGGAGAGCTGAGGGAGAGAAAGACAGACGGGGGGAGGGAGAGAATAAAGGTGCACTCATATGCAAAGGCCTTTGAAAGGAGTTATAAATGAATAAATATGTTAGTAAAAAAAACTGCTACTATGCAAAAAATTAAAGAGTTCAAAGCAAGATGAGGAAGAGTGTCCTGCGGGCATGAGGAGAAGACGGGGACAGCGCAGAGGAAATTACTTCTGCTATAACAGAAAAGAGAGAAAAAAAAAGGATACAAGCGGCATAACAAAGATATTTAGGCCAATAGGGAGACCGCGTTGTTGGGGATGTGAAGGGAAGGTAAAAGATCCGACACGCTGACACAGACTTTCAAAACAGCAAGCTGAGGTTTTAAGAGATACGAGGAATATATTATTCCACTATGTAAAGTGTAAAGAGAGGTAATGGGCTGAGAACGAAGCAGGTGTTCACTCCTGCTGCACAAGTGTTTGACGGCAAACCTGCTTATTACGTGGCAAATCAGCAATTATAAATGGGTGCTGTAGAAGCAATCTGTGATAACTCAGAGGCTTGCACAAGCATTCACACCCCTTCAACCTTTTCACATTAGCACCGGAACCGTATGAAGGGTACATGGAGGGCTCCCTCAGCCTTGTTTGGACGTCCCATCTTCATGAAGAATACAGACAGGAAAAGATCAAAACGCTAAGGGATGCCACATGCTAGCTACGGCGACACCACATTTCCTCTAAATTCTGTAATTCATGGAAAGCATCTTAAACTGCCTTGTCACTGAAAATGTGCTAAATAAACAGAATTACCACACGCTAACACCATGACATGGTGTTTGAGAAAACGTTTGCAACTGTAAAGTAGCCTAGTAAACCTCATGGACGACATAAACTAATGATGTCAGTTTATATGTTCGGTTCACAGACACTGCAATGACAGTCTCCTGTTTGAGATCCAAACACGCAGCTCCCCGTTATCCTGAGGCAGTGATAATATCTATCAACAGAAAATGATAAGGGAAACAGACGTATACAGTGGCTAATTAAGCAATGATGAAACAACTGCATGACTAAATAAAGTACATTTCAATAATTAACACTTATACTAAGTGATGTCTGCTCTCGTCTTGCCAAAGGAGGAAGTGACACTTTTAGATTACTTTCCAAAGAAGGGCTGAATTGTCTCCTACTTCCTTTATTCTTAGAGAAAAAGCATTGTCAAACTGTAATTGATTGGGTTTTGTTCTCCTAATTTAGAAAGAAACCTGATCCTGAAACCTGAAAAAAAAATTTTTGCCATGGTATCAAATATTTTTAATATTGGGACAACCCTACATTAAATCAGATATGAGAATAAAACTGGATACAAAGACAGAACATACTTTTAAGTTTTTATCTATTTTTTAAAAATGTATTCCTATCCTTCCACTTCAGAATAATGCCTTACTTTATGTTGAAAAATACATTGAAATTTGTGGTTGTAACACAAAAAAATTTATGCAAAAGTTTAACTTCTGCAAGGCCAAAAAAAAAAGACAGAATGGAAGAGCAGATATTTGCAAATGTGCAAATTGTCAAACATCCAGCTGGAGGTTCCGTTGCAGAACCGGAAGAATTTCTCTGCTTAAGAAACGGCAGGCTTTGTGGAAATGCATGGAGAAGATAATGATGTCCTCAAAGATCACAGCGAACATGAGGCATGGTAAAGAGCAAGGTGACCATTAGCTGCTCCTGCTGATGCTGCTGTGACAGACAAGAGCTGGCCTCTAACGCCGAGGCCGAGGTTGGTCCATAATGAGCGTGGAGCAAAGTGTGGGGTGGATGGAAAAAAGGAGCAGCGCTGTTTAAAAAAAAAAAAAACATAAAAAAAAATTCACAAAGATGGTCGGCTTTTATGTTCGACTCAGACGGCGCAAAGTACGAGAGGAGAGAAGGTCACATGGTTGGATTTAATCAGTAAAGACACCAGCGAGAGCTGTTGGAGAGTCGGCGCTCAGGGTGTTCATGCAGCGGAAACATGAGGTATTAAATCCGTAAACATCGAGGTCAGCCTAATGAAGGGTGACATCGATGTGTGTTCCATCAGACGACAATAAAATGCGCATTCAGTCCGAGGTGCTTCCGTGAACGCGCGCCTCCATTACCGATCGCAAGGCGAAGACAAGCCAGATAAATGAATAATTTCACTTGATGCAGCTGCTATAATTACAAATACCTCCTACAGAAAGGGCTCTGGTTATTAGCGGAGTGAGAATGTTTTTTTTTTTTTTTTTCTTCTTCTGCTTCTTCTTCTTCTCGGGGGTGTAAGGGAGGGGATCTTGCATAATCAGTTCTCCACTTCCATTTGGATCATGCGAGGGCCCACTGTGAAGATGTAGAACAAGATTTTCATCTCCATTTATTTTCTGTTTCTTGGGGACACAGGGGAGGAGATTAAACATAGCACAACATCTCCAATCACATCACATGCGTTCTGAGTAATGCGGTCATCATCCTCGGGCCTTACTCATTTCCCCATAATGAGTGCAAATCAACTCGCAGCCCGCTCGCCTGTGACAGCAGCTGGCAGAGAGGATGCAACTTCGATACGAAGTCTCTCTTTCACCCTGTTCATTTAGCGCGCAGCTAGAAAAGACCGATTCTTTTGGCCCACCCTCCTCTCTTCCCGAAGGGGCCCAATGGAGGCTAGCACCGCGGCTAGCTTCGGAATGATATTTAATTAAGCCGTGGAGGCTGTGCCACGAGGGAGATGCTGGCTGGTAGGGGAAAAATTTAGGCAGAGTGCTAATCCAGAGACGACGAGATCTGTCCACCATCTGCAAGGGAGGAAGAAAAAGATGAGGGTTTGCTCTTCACTAGTATGTGTGCCGTACAAGAAGAAGAAAACTGGGCGATATCGGAGGACTTTTTGGGAGAAAGGCGGAATAGTGTGAAAATTGCCATAGATCAAAGATACTTTATTTATGCCAAAGGAAAAAATCCATTTTGTTGCAACTCAAATCATCCTCAAAGAGTTACTTTGGGCAAGAAGAATCTCTGGCAGTTTTGAATGAATATGAAGGGGCATCTTAAGTCTGTTGTTGTTTGACATGCTAACAGCTCAATAACCAGGCAGCTGAGGCAATATTCTGGAGTAATGTGTCTTGGATGATATGTCTATCAGTTGTTGGAGCGATGCTAATCCACCTCATTTGCTGTTGCCGCTCTTCTTTGAAGCTCCGTCTGGACGTTTAGTCAGACTGCCAGCAGGAAGACATCAGAAATGAAGATATAATCCTTACAGATTGTGATCGATTGAAAAGATGGTTTGAACTTCCTTTATCTCCTCTCTGCATCCAGGAAGCCTCCTTTTCAACTCCTCTGGGATTGGGGGTCAGAGTTCATTTATTTTATTACACATCATGTAAACTGTCCAAAATTAAAAAGGTAAGACCAAATATGCTTTCACACGCAATACCTCAGCCATACATTTATGAATCATGTAAAAGAACAAATCAGAACTACTCTGACATGTTGCCACCATGAGCAGCTCAGGTCTGGAATCTAGAAAACAATCTACAGACAATTTAGTTGGCGTAATTACAATTAATTGAAATAAATCCCAATTTCTCACAGGAATCAAATTAAAACAGACTAACATAAACCTGCAACCTGAACACATCATTCTCATAATTAAATATGACGCTTGCATTATCGTACTATGGGGTTTCTTTTAAAAAATAAATATGATTTCTCTTTTTTTCAAAAAGAGTTTGTTTAGTGTATAAAATATGTACCAAAACAGTCGGGGTAGACATACGTTGGACTATTCCTTCAATGGATCCTTATAAGTCCATATAATCTCAACAACACTCAAACCTGAGACGCCTTCAGCAGTTTGTTCAGGAAGAGTGATTGAAATACAGATTGGCATCTTTTCCGACCATTTTTATTGTCATTACAGGAAATAACTCAGTGAATGAAAAAGCAAAGTCTGAATTGTGCTAAATTGTGAACAAACAAATAGGGTGCCACTAAACTTTTGTCAGTTTCAAGTTCTTTCATGGAAAGTCCGTTTTATTATTTTTCCTGTGGACGGGTACATGCAGGGTAAAAGGAGCAGTAGCTTCGCGTTCCTCATTCATTCTATTTTGAATTGCTTTCATTTGCTGCCAAATGGCATCTCTTTAAATAACTTCAATTACGATGTCAAAATGGACGATTAGGTTCAGGCTTACTATGAAATTGCAATGGGGCTTTTTAGTGATGCACTAATCGAAGAAAAATGAAACCCATAACGGTAAACGGCACCAAAGGCAATGGAGGATATTAACAACCTAGAAAAGGTGAGAACCTGGGGCTCAGTTAATTATGTGAGTTAAGAACTGCATGTCTGCATGGTTTTGTGTTTTATATATATTAGAGGGTCAACGCAGGTCAACAATTACTTGTGTAAATGCAATCAGTGCAATAGCATCCCCAACACATTGTATTTTAATTACACTTAAGCATGGTTAAACCCAGAGCGCAGAATAGGTCAAGATTAATTATAAAGCAGCCTGTGTGACGGTTTATATTTAAACACAATTGTGAAGTTGCTTCGCTCAAACATGGCTTTTTAGAAACCTTTACCATTTCAAACGTTACCAGACTGTAAAAAGGTCAGACATGCATATTTCTCTATCCATTCAGTGAGCGGAAAGGAAAATAAAATCAAACGGGTTTGCCTGTAAGGAGCTCTGGGTTTGAGGGAAAGTACATTTGTTGCTTGTATGGTTGAGGTTAAAGGTCAGCCAGAGTTGCTGCTATTGTGCAAGTAAGATCAGACGCATGAAGACCTAACAACGGGCTTAAAAAAAACATTGATTTCGACACCAAATACGTCAAAGACAGCTATTTGTCCTGCCATGACTAAAAGTTATCATTATCATTACCATAGCACTGTCTCGTCGAGGTAAACCTACAAGCCATTTGTCTGACTCTGTATCAACTGTAACAATGCCGTCTGAGCGCTACTCAAAAGCGAAAGAATACCAGTGTCCCAGACGGACAGTGACACCTTTATGTGACACCTCCTCCACTCCCTGCCTGCATGACAGCTGAGTCCTCATTAGGGGAGAAGTCCACCTGCATTTCAAACACAGAAGGCACCTCTAATGACAACCCAAGGTGGCCTAGGTCTCAGACAGAGCGAGCTGCAGTTCAAAACCCATGACGGAGAGACTGTCAACGCGACGCAACCGGAGGGGGTGACAGTAATGATGATAGCGTTGTGGATGATGGGTACTAAATGACCACACGCCGATATCCGCAGGGACATTCATTTGCTTTGAGGGAGACGCGCGCGTCTATCACGAGCGGCATCGCGAGACGCTTAACTGCAGGAAACGGCAGCTATGGACAAACCCACTGCAGTAAACGAGCTGCTCGTTTTTCAATATTGACTGAACAAATTTCCATCAGTTCAGCATGAACAATGGAAGAAAAAAAATATAAATATATATATATATGTATATATATATTTAAAAAAAAAGCACCAACATCTGCTGCAACATTCTGCTGATGCATCAAAGGGCAGAAGGACTACTTGCAATGCAACTTCCATGCATGAGTAATGAAGTGTGCCTAATGGCTGGAGCTTCTTAGAACAAAGCAAAAGGTGCTTGTACATTTTATGCTCGTATTTGTAATTCTGTGCTTTCCTCAACTTCTGATTTCAACTTGAGTGAAACGGCCAGAGGTGCATTTTCTACACAACTGTACAATTAAATCTTTTTAAAAAAAGACGGTACACGGCAAGCTCATACATTGAGACTTTCCAGTACATAATTTTATCCGAAGGCTTCTTTGTGAAGCAGAAATCTCTTATATGGGAATCAGCATCTGGATCTCTGATGTCAGAGCAGTAAGGCTGGAACTCGACGTCAATTAGGATAATGGTCTGTCGACCCCTGGTCCTCACAAGGGTTAAGGTGGGATGGCTGCCATAGCTAAAGTCCACAAATAATTGTGACCTACTCTAAAAATGCACATTATTGCCCATTTTAATAGTTCAAACACTAAATATATCTTCGTACACACAGTGGCCTAACTACCATAGAAGATGATATCTACAGTTTTCTGTATTTTCTCTACTGGGGGCACAGCCAATCAGTGTCAAGAAAATAAAATGCCTCTCCTGGATTGCTCACTTTGCAAACACCAACATTACATCTTGATATTTCAGCTTCCCAAGCTGCATTTTCAGAATATTTTCAATACTTTCTCAGAAAATATCTCAGGATGTGTGGGAGCACATGCTGTATCTATACTTCTCTTACACATTATCCATCTGATTCATCTACATGCCTGGAGATCAGTCTCCAGGCATGTCTTAGTTTGGTGTCTTTGTCTTGGTTTATTTCTTCTTAGCTGACAGACGTTGCACACAATGTGGCCTTTTACTTCTTCGTTGCTGGATGTGTTATGACTTCAGAGATAATATTCCTCATACCTTGGTTGTGATGAGTATTTTTGAGCTACTAATAATGCCGTTCTGTCATGTAGTATCAGCCTCCCTATTCGTCCACACAAGTGCCTCTATGTATGCTTTCTAATTTTTCAACCAATCATTGGAAACCAGAGAGAAACAGGAAAATCTCAAGGGGTCAGCAGTTCTTTAAATACTCAAACCAGCCCATCTGGAACCAGCAACCATGTCACATTCAAGTCCATCTGCTCGGGGATCATTTGCGGGAGATGTGGAGGATGATGCAGCAATTTTGTGCATCAAGGCAGAATAAACAGTTGGTAATTGAAAATCTATACAGAAATAAATCTGGTCATTCCAGTCTTCTTATGACCAGCCTGCAGGCATTGTTATTGGCAAATTATCCAGAAATCTGTGCTCTGTCCTCGACATTCAACTCAGGGGTTTTCCTGGAATAGAATAGATAATAAATACCACGTGAAGAGCAACGGGAATAAAAACATATCAAGAAAATCACAAAGAATTGTACTCTGAACATGGAGTTATCACGCATTCAAGCAAAGTGCAGAGAAGGTGCATTTTGTTTTACATAAGGACAAACTATACAGTTAAATATTGATAAAGTTAACCTTTAACTGTTTACTTTTAGACTTTGGAGTAACTCAGCTATAGTCCTGGTTGGAATCTGAAAGCGAATTAGTGGAGGGAGGTAAAGATTTTTGATAACTTGGACAATCATCAAAAACAACAATTATAAAGGTTTGGTTGCTGTAAAAGCATACATTTTCCATAAATTGTTAGTAATTTTACTTGTTCTAATTTGTTCCTTGTCTCACATGTAAAGCATAGATCCTATATTTAGAAACAAGCTTCTTGGTAAAAGGAAAATCACTAAAAATCCAAATCTGTCAGGTGTATGAATACTATTGTGTGTACCTGCATCCTGCACAGGTTTGATTCATTTTAATGCAAAGTCTGGCCTGAAGGGATGAACACTGACGTATTGACCATAACAAGTGACACCAACAAAAAAGAACACGTCTAAAACTACTAGCACATAAGAATCGGCTTAATACGACAAAGGGGATGAGTGAGGAATAATTCAACGTCTTAGCCACAACATGAATAGGTTAGGATGTGTAATGAGGAGGTGGAAACACTAAGCAGCTTACACAAATCGGCTCTTTGAGAGACAGTCTGCTTTACCCAGCAAAGCCCATTTACATCTGGTAAGACAATTTCAGACCCGTTGAACTTCACTTACCAGGGCAGACCGAAACACCTGCTCATGTAAGGGATAACAAAGCCAGGTAGAGTTCAGCATAAGATGTCTGTCGATGGACCTATCTTTTTGTCTGATCTTTGTGTGAAGAAGTCTCTGTAGCACATGTTTGTGTCAGCTACAAACCCTGGAAGAGATTTCTGTTCTGCCTGGTAGGTCGGCGAGGCGGTGTGGGCCCGTGTCTATAACCTTTTCTAACACACTGTCTCCACCCTTCTGTTACCCTCACTGCGTGCTACGCGTACGATCTTGGCAGGAGGTGCGTGCAGAAAAACTGCAGCCCAACATCAGTCTTCCAGTGTGACAGGCCGGCCCTACGGAGAGAGGAGAGTATTTCCGTCCATCAGCAAGGGCCTTGCAGCGAGTAGGAAGGTGAGAGTCGAGTGCCGCACACTCAATCTAACCCACTGCACTTGTTCATTAATCTCCTGCAATGTGATCCAAGTGGCAAATGGGTACTACGTTCATTTTATAAAAGAGTCAACCATAGGTACGTGGTGCTAACTAACACAGTAGGATAGAGGTGATTAGGGTTCCTACACATTTAAAGTTACTTCAGCTTTACTATGAATTTAAAAGAATATACTTTTAGTGGTCAGAGTTTAAGGAAAGAAGCAAGGAAGGAAAATTGACAGACAGTTGTATGGGCAGAAAAATGGATAAGTGGAAGGACAGAAAGACCGTTAAATGACAGATAGATTGATAGATAAATGGACAGACTGTTGGATAGAGCAGATGGACTGGTGGTTGGACGGCCGGATGGATGACAGTTCAAACAAGAGACAGAGAGAGAAGGATAAAACGACAGACAGCTGGATGATTGATGATATATGGTACTTAGCAATGTATGTGAAATATTTTAATTACATTTCATACTTTTATACACAGCGCAGGAACGTCATCTCCTTTACTTCATGGAAGAGTAGAAGATACAACTGACTATATTTGGGAAACAATGGATGTGAAATGGGGTAGGTGGAGAAGATATGATGTTTTTACAAAGAGTGGTGCTAAAGTCAATAAAAAGACATACATTTCAGTTCATTTCTTGAACTGAAACCAATTCAAGAGAAAGTTATTGGCATATATGTGTCCCAAACTTTGGCTACGTAAACAGAGGCGAGATTTTTTAGTAAATTTGTCAATGGATTTTCTTGTAGAGTGCGCACAACATTGTGGGTTAAACTCGGCTTTCCAGGAAGCGCTCGTACAGTTTGAACTGAACATCATTCAACCTCTCTCATCGCTAATGGTGTTTTCCAAGGAGGGCCAAGTGTTAACACTGGAAATAGGAGAGCTCGCAATCATAACCACTTATAAAAATTGAATGGCTGGCACCGAATGTAAAAAAAAAAAAAAAAGAGAGCAGCAATTCGAATTCAATCTCTTATATTCCTCAAAAGATGAATAATCCTTTGAAGCCTATATCCTCATTTTGCTTGATGTAGGATCAGTTGCTTTGATAAATGAGCAGCTGCCTGAACGTCCTTTGTCCAGGAGACCATCGAGATGAAGGACCTCTATACGTCCCATCTGGTTACAAATATACACAAACGTAACTTCTAAGAGAGGCGGCCCTGTTGGCGCTACTTCAGACGAAGGCAGAAACTAAAGTTCAGCTAGCGCTATTCAACGCTAACTACTGCTGTCAGCACTTTTCACCAGAGACCATCTCATTTTCTGAAGGGGGAAGATGAAAGTGGCCTTACAAGGCCCTTGAAATGTTGGCGAGCACAAGGAGGCTCCAGTGGGCACAGTGTGAATGAGATGGGAGGGGATATGCAGCGATGATTGCTCTGGCTATGTTCTGTGCTTTGACAGCAACACTTGTTTGTTGCTATCTGAAATAGAAGTGGGCCACAAGCACAGATTGCATGCACAAACCTGCCATGACTGAATTTCTTCTCCTCTTTAATCGCACTAGATTAGCTCCCACATGTGTGACTGTTGACCAGGGTCAGCATTGTTCTATAAACAAAAATAATAAAAACATCAGAGTATATGAAAACAAAAAATCCCCACAGTCTGATCTAACAATGAGGAGAAAAATCACTTGTGCGTTGCTTATTCACAGATCTCTTTGAAATGGGTTGGCCTTAATAAAAGATGCTATTGAAAATTATGCTGATGAAAGCTCTATCACTGGGCAAGTACTGAGAAGTGGCTAAAAAAAACTGGGCCATGAATAAAGCCGAAGAGCCGGCTCAATCATCAAATCTGGTTTTCAGGAGTTTCATGGGAATTATTACGACTGCATCACAAACACACAAAGACTTTTAACAACACATTAACAAAATAATGCATAATAATAAGATAAATAATCTTATTTATGAATATATCAGACACGTTATGTTATTATGCAGAATTTATGACATGAAAAGAAAGAAAGGTAAAAAGAGGCATGAAATTAATAAAGTGCACAAAATGAAGGTGTGAAGATAAAAAACAGGAGAAAAGAAGGTAGGACATGAGGACATAAGACAAGAAGGAGGGCAGGAAGAAAGGAGAGAATGCAAGTACTCTGAAGGATTACGATTTCTTCCTTTTTCCTTTAGGAGTATTTTTAATCAATTTACGTTTACTACAGAGCAACAAATTTATATTATTATGTATGTTTCGTTTTCATTTGGCTTCGAGGTTAATTTTGCTACAGAGACAATAGAATAAAGCTGTAGCTATGGTAACACAGGGACTCTACCAGTCTCATATTAGCTGGTTATCTGTAGTGTTATCTGCTTGGGTAGCTAGCCTGTGGTCCGCTGCTTGAAACAAATGCTACTCTTGGCTTCAAAACTACTTTTAATGATTTTAATAAGCTTAATGAGAGTGATGATCACACTCTAAATGTACAGCAGTGATCGAAACTCACAGCCAGAGAAAACTTAAAATCCTCCATAAATGCAAATTGACTTGTTTTTCTTTTCATATTGAGACTCACTTTACAAATTCCAGTCGCGTCACAAAAAATAAACTAACAAACCCATACACAGAGTATGGAAAACTCAACCGAAATGTTCTCCGCTTTCTGACATTTGGCTCCATCATTTGTAGCATTTGAGAGCGTGAGCAGATCCATGAGAAAATGTCTTATTCCTTCACAGTAACAGAACATCCTGAATTTGCAATACTACCTCCACAGTCACACACACATCTGCCTCAAAGAGTCTGCTCGTGTCAAGGTAGCTTGCAATTATTCAGCATGCCGACATATCAAATTAACTATCCTTCTAATAAGCACACATGAGATTAGACAGTCATGCATAAAGAACTGTTTACACTGAATATTCATGGCAGAGCAAACTAAATGAAAATGTTTCCTTCTTCTGATAATCGTCACTCTGGCAGAGAGACGTCGCAGGAAGAAGATCGGGAGCAGAGGCCAACTGAGGAAGATGAGGAATTTGAAAATGGTTTTCATGTAAACGAGCCAAAAAGCGCAGCAGCAACATTAATATAAAACAGCTTCGGCACAGTTCGTCGAAGAAAGGACAAGAAGATTAGCAGCAGCAAAAGAGCACAATTCTCCCCAACCTTAATAGGAGGTGACCATTTGCGCAGGTAGATGTTGCCCACATTCATCACACAGCGCCAGCATACAGCTAAGATAAGCCAGCAAAAAAGCCACAAATCCCTCCATCACCATTTTGTCAATGAATGATTTCAGAGGAGGCAGCAGATACGGGAGACGTAAAGGGGTCTGTAGCAAGAAGACGGAGGGAAAATTAGGTTTTGATTCAGAATTCAGGCTGGAAATCCATCAAGATTTGCTCAACAGATGCATCTGTCAAGCAGGTGGCGACGCACTAAGTGGCTGCTGCAGGCTGCAGGTATGCGAGCACAGATACAGGTTCATTTGCGTGCATGTGCAAGAACCTGCATCGAATGTAAGCAGAAGTTTCTTTTTCATCTGTATGAGCGTTCAAGATGTATAAAACACCTCTATATTTGAATAAGGTCTTTTTCTAACAAGGAGTAAAAACTATGGGAATCAAAACATCAACGTAAAGACTTTGTGTTTTTTAAAAGTGTACATCATACAGACGTTGTGCATCTAATGATGTCAAGGACGTCTTTAGATACACCTTGATGCTGCTGGGTTACGGAGCGCCCTCGGCCAGTTCTGGTACACAATCAATATTGTTTAAAACCAGTTTTGGACGGTTTAGATTGCAGCTTCACAAAGATGCTTCAAATGTGTCGACATCCGATGCGATCTTGCCTTTAACGTTAAACATTTTCAAAATGCTGAAAGGTAAAGGCCCAGGCACAGAGATACAGGCCTTGAACTGGGCTGCTTTGTGGAATGCTTAGGAATTGCTCATAGAAATAAAATGACCGTAATAACCCTTTATTTTCTCCTTTGAGAAACTGTTGGAATTTTTCAGATGCTGCAAAGTGTGGTGGAATTACGGTACTGCAAATCTGGCTGGATTGCTGGCGCTGCTTTCAGTCTGGAAGGGTTAATAAATACATTTCTGACATATTCTCTCCATCTCTCTCTCTCTCATTATTGTGACATCTACCAAACAGAAATAAGTTTGCTAATTCTAGCTGACCTATAACAAAGATTTAGGTCTGATTTCACTTTGGAGAGTGAGAAAAAATATATATGCATTCAGTGTATGTAAACTTCTGGTTTCAACTACATGTAAAACCTTAGAGCTGAGAGAAAGCTCAAACTTTAAAAAATGTTTTTCCCTGTTTTTATTTAAGAGAATCTTAGCTCAGTTCTTCTTATGGCCATTGTTTAAAAAAAACAACTTTAGCAGAAAGAAAAATATGTTTACATCCACAGCAGAGCCCTCTAGACAGCATAATAGATACCAGTCATAACACAGCGTGGTAAAAATCACTGTTATTTAAAGCATCGTATGAAAAACAAGAAACTAAGGTTAAATTCAAGCACAGATATATATTTTAAAGGATTGCATATTACATACTTGAAGCCATAATAATAAAAATGTCTAACCTAATATTTGGAGGTTGCAGGCTACTAAACCATGGTCAGTGACGGAAAGTTTTCCACTAAAAAGTACATTGTGCAGTACTTGGATAAGCAAAAGTGCTAAATCTTAAACCCACGGGCTGATGTAGATGCAGGAGTCACGAGGTCATGTTCTGAATCTAGCTACTGCCAAACAGCACCAGCCATTTGTGTGAATCAAATAAAATAACAATAAAAAAAACAATATTCCTGTAACCATAGTGATCCACTGCTGTTTGCTGAGAGCTGAGGGTGGAAAAAAGCTCAAAGAAAGTTAACTTCCTTCAATGTAATATTACCTTTGACCAAAAAGGCCCCTCACACGTAAGGGTGAAAGTGGCTGAACAGTCATTTGTATTCAGGCTCTGAAAGAGACGCTCGAAAACAGAACGAAGTCTCTCTCTCTCTCTCTTTTTGTCTGAGACTTTGCTTTCAGACAGGCAAAGAGACATCCGAGGATTATGGGCTGTGCTGCATGCGGCCCAGCCAAAAATACAACAAATACGCTTCCAAACTGTTCAGCGACTAAAACCCTGCATCCAACAAGAACAGGGAAATATTTGGCTTTCAAAACTGCAGTCTGCACTCTCCTCGGTCTGAAAACAGAGTGTTGTGAGAAGGAAATGGGATGCTGCTGGTGCCGCTGATGCAATGCAGCAGAACTTTAATTCTCCTCTCGTTCGTTGCTGGCAGCTAAATGTTGTAGTAACTAAAATATTGTGAGTTATATGATGAATAAGAAATCGGCGTTGTACCGAGAACTTCTTTGTCTTGTGTTAAGATTTTATTTTGTCTGTTGAGTTTTTAACTTGTCTGACGGTGGAAGCACACAGAATCATTCAAAAGGCCACAAACGGCCACATTTTGGACGCCCCTGCTCCGGCTCATGTTTGATCCTCCTTCTGTTGCATTTGGAGCTTCTGCAGAGGATCACAGGAACATTTTTATTCAAACAACAGTTGGTGATTTCAAAAGCTCTTTGCAGGGCTGAGCAGCATCTGATCTATGAGCTTCACCTCCCCCACCTGTTTCTGCGTACCGATGAGCCAACAGAAGGAAGGCTGAAAGAAAGACAAATGACGGCGTCCTGAAAATATTTCCTGCATGCAGAAAATACAGAAACCCATCCAGGTCTTAAATGATCCAGGTTAAAGCTACATGGAACTTTAAAATGTGATCAGAAATATTGCTGTTTGTTTCTGATGAATTCGGATCTCTGCTCTATTCTTGCAAAATGTTGATATTCCTATTGAACCAATCGATGTGAAAAGAAAAAAAAAAACGGAAGTGGAAGAACGAGATTCTGTCACCGCCTTGCTGGCTCTTCTCTGCTCAGAAACTACTTCAACCTCTGGTTTCATTAACATCTGGGACCTGATGCCCAAGCAGGAGGCGCTTGGTTCATCTCTACGTTCAGAGTAACTTTTACTCTTAGAAAAAAAAAACCCTGCAAAAATGTCTGTCCATCGCATTAGGTTGACATCAAAGATGCAAATCGAAACAATGTTTTCTCCGTGAGACGTTTTCTAGCCTGAGCAGTACTCAATCAGGGTAGGTAAGTGTGCTAATAGCACAGAAATGTAACAGAAAATGATATATTTCAAATACTTTTCCTCTGAGGAAAAGTTTGGGTTTCTTAAATCATATCATCTTGTTGTAGACAGACCACTTCGGCTACACACACACACACACACACGCAAACACTGGAAAGATTAAAAGCTTCAAGTGCGAGACGGGTGGATGTGGGTCATCGATTTTGGATGGACAGCACTGGTTAGTTTGCCACTCTTGCAGCGTCCTGGCGGAGAGCACATTACAAAAGCTTCAGACTTTCTGATAACTCCCCGAAGGATTCACCCAGTGTGGCGCCGCCGAAATCAAAACCCTTCTTTCCATGAGCCATTAGCTGGGCACGCATCACCCATCTGCCATACTGCAAACCTCCCTCCTAGACATGCCATTCAAGTTAAAAGGGAAATCAATGATCCATGTCGGGCTCTGTTTTTTAAAGTTTTGATAGAAAACTTAGGGCTCTTTCAGGTTTTTTTAGAAACAGTAACAGAAAGCATCAATCTTTGACTTCTTGAAGACCAGAGAAATGTTTCAATGCGACACAATTTAACCACCTTACCCGCTTTATGGTTAAGTGAGAGTTTAAAAGAAAAAAAAAAACAAAAAAAAACTGGATAATATTGTTTGGTGAGCCTAAAGGAAGAGATGAATCCCATTCATCTCTGCGCCTTAATGCTTGGCTAACTCACTCTGGTGTGTGTACAAGAAGCCAGAAGCCCACAGCAGGGCGCCAGCACCGACCATAAATCAGCTTTGAGTTGCTCAGAGTCGGCTCAGATACCCCAACCAGACGGATCTCATGCATGGAGAAAAGCCTTATGTCCTCCACAGGGTGAAGTCGGTAAACGGAGCTTCAACCAGGGCTGGCTCCATGCCCCGTCTTGCCCCCCCGGGAGTCCGGGTCTGCCATTCCCGCTTCGTTTATTGGCCCAACTAATCCTAACTAAAAAGATTATAAATATCTTGCTTCCTTTCCTTCTTTTTTTGCCCCCTCTGACGCATCTTTGCGCGACCCGACACGGCCCAAGAGGAACCGTTCACAGACGCAGTGCGAGCGTGAGGAAGTGAAGCATCTGTGGATGCTCATTTGCACGCTTTATTATCAAGCCAGCTGTAGTCACAGGTTGCAGAAGTGCAAGGAAGTCGCAGAGGCATGGCAGGCGAACCGAGGTGCATTATTGGACCAGGTAACCAACACTGAAAACATTTATTCACACACATTTTTTTTTCCCACAGCTTGGCTGGGAATTTTTAACAATTCCTTATTTTAAGCAGCTCCAACTCCAGCGTGCCAATTAAACCTGATGCTGAGCTGTTCAACAAGTCTCATGCTTTTTTTTTGTTTTGTTTTTTTGTGGAGATCAACATGCCTTGCAAGCAAAGGTTAGAGCTCAATGTGGCTGAGCTCAGCATGCAGTAACAATAAAGTTCAACAATGCAAAAAATAATAATAATTCCAGATAATTCAGACTCAATTCAAGCTACAATTCCTTACAAAATTTTCAAACTGTTTTTTACAAATAAAATCTAAAAAGCACATTGTATTTTTGCATTCAGTCCAACCCACTGCCTTAAGAAGTCGCATCATTGATAAATAGAGTCCACCTTTGTGTAACTTAATCTCAGTATGCGTTTCGGTCACATTATGGAATGGATTGAATGACGATTTCAAATTATGTCCTTTCTCTGTGAGCTTTAAAAGAGCCTTAAAATGTAAAATGATAAAATCTTGCTTTGTTGTGTAGATGTATACATATGAAGATATATTGGTTGGCTGCTAAGTATATAACTATGATAGGCAAGTATAAGCTTTGGCTTCAGCCTATTCCTGTTTTGGCAAATTATGGGTTTGTTTATTGTTATTTTTTGTTGTTTCCTGTGTTTAATGTTGATAATTTATCAACATAAAATGAATTGATTGATTGATTGAGTTTATATCCAGTTGATCTATGAAAGGCTCAAGTGTTTCTTAGAACATTAGTAGAGAAACATGATCATGGGAACCAAAGGAACAGATTGGGGATAAAGATGAGGTGAAGTTTAAAGCAGATTTAGGTTGCAGAACAATACCCTGACATTTATCAAATCAATCATTGTCGGGCAATCATGCAAATATAGAAGGCTGGCCGAGGATAGCATCCTTCAGCAAAGCACCCAATACACCTCGAATGCCTTCCTTGCCTGTGGAGGCGCTGTATCAAGAACCACTGAAGGAAACAACATGAAAGCCTCTGGAGAAGAGACTGAGCATAACTTCAGGGGTTGTAGGATTTCTCATTTGTCTTTGGCAATAGACCATGGGCCATTTCTCCCGCTCATGAATTTGTTTTGGTTATATTTACCCAGATTGCCTTGCACTGTAGTCTACCTCCTACTTTTGAACCACACCAGATTTCACTGCAACTGAACCGAGACCTAGGTTTGTAGACGAACCAGAGTTTTCTGTTTTGGTCTGGATCAGAGTTTCAGTATGCGTTCACACCTCCCCAAATGAACTGAACTGTGTAAGCAAATAAACTGAAGTTCAATTAAAGCAAACTAAACTGGGCTGGTTTACACACACTTGCAGTTTGGCATGAGCCATGTTGGGGAACACAACAAATCAATGGAAAAAAGTGTCAGAGGAGACTAAAGTAGATTTTTTTGGTCTATATCCACAATTCTGTGTGGTAGAATATGAACACTGCACATAAATTTGAACACAACATCTCCATCCTGAAACATTACTGTGTCAAAATGGACCAGCCAAAGGCCAGATGTAGATCCAACAGAGAATCTGTGGGAACATCTGAAAATCGCTGTTCAAAGATGATCTCCATCTGCCCATGTCTCGCCTGGCTTGTATTAAGCTGTCTGCTCTCTAGTAACTCATCTGTCTTGAGCTTTCCCTCCCTCTCTCACTCTGTTTCATCCCTTGCAGCAATATAAGCTGTCAGGAAAATATATATAATCCTTATGGTATTCAGTTTATCTTTTTCTGCATCACAACCAGAACCACTGAAGTCAGAACCGCAGGCTCCTGACTTCCTGGGCGGCAATCATAGTGGCACCTCGCTGGCTGAAAACCAATCTGGATACGGTTCCAAAAAAGCGGTTTCTGTATTTAGAAACCAATGCTGAATAAAATCTAAAGACAGGAACACACGCTGTATGTGTCAGAAGCAAAGTAGAAAAGGGAAAGTAAAGACGCAGTGAGTGGGTGCATACAAATGGATCCTAAACCCTCTTTGTTCGTGCAAGTGCAACGCATTGTTGCAGACTTGTAGAACAAGTGGAATTTCAGCTCCTTCTGCACACAGCTCTGTGCGAGTGTATGAAGGCAACAAACGGCAAATAATAACAGCAAGAAGACAAACAGTAATCACAAAATACGCATGCAAAGCGTGAGAAACTCAATGCGAGAGGTTGTGCAACAAATTAGGGCGGATGAAGCGCTGCGATGAAAAGCAGAGTGGGCAGAGTCGCTAAGGTCAAAACACCCTGGCTCATGCATAGAAATAAACAGCACAAAAGATGCGATTAGACCTGATAAAACTTCAGACCTTATTAAACACAGCCTGGTAGCAAACAGAACAACACTGAACACAGGCCTACTATATTCTCCAGCGCAGTTTCATCTTTGATATTGATAAGCCAAGATTGGTATTAAATAAATAAAGAGCGGGTTCATTCCTCAGTAAATACAGAAGGCTGTATATATATATATATATATATATATAAGCCACAAGGAAATAAACAGCCACCTATTTTGAAAAAAACAAAGATGGAGATTTTTTTTCAGAGATTTTTGTCAAGACCTTATCTCACCACCATGAACCATTTTCAATATTTTGTACATTTTATTGACTAAAGAGTACAATTTTGATCAAAGTTAAACCAGTGGTTTTGAAGAAATCCATGAATCGATTGGTTTTGAAGAACAATTACCAAATGACAGGGAAGCAGAAGTTTCCAAATGGAGAACAACAGCTTTCTGCTAAAAACAACAAATAAGAAGGACTTCAGTTTGATCATTTTATTTTTTTTCCTAAGGGAGCAATTTGAAGTATTTTCATGCTTTTATCTGGCAAAACCAATGAGATAAGAGTGACTTATATGACATGTATTAAGGTAAAAGTCTGCGTCTTTCTGAAGGAGCCTAATTTTTAATTAAGACAATCCTCCGCCAAAAGCATCAAAGTACTCCACTTCACGGCGAGCCAGTGAAGGTCTTACACATGAAGTAATAATGACACGTCATGCTTTCTTACCTGACCTAAACCCTGTTGAGAACTTATGAGAGATTTTTACAGAGGAGGAAAACAGTTCTACTCTCTTAACAGTGTGCGGTTGTCACACAAGCTGTCAACACATGCAGGAATTAACAAACTCCACGAATGGAGGGACTTTGTTAGTACAGGGGTGTCCAAAGTGGGTCCTGGAGGGCCGGCATGTTTTAGTTCTCTCCCTGGTTTAAAGCACCTGGATCCAATGATGGCTCGTAAGAAGGCCAAAGAAGAACATTGACATGCTGAGAAGGTTGTTTCTACCACCAGGGACAGAACTAAAAGAAGCAGGATGAAGGCCCCTGACTTTGGGCCCCACTGGCTTAGCAAGTAAGGATTGCCACTATTGGTCACTGAATTTGTTAGAAATGATTAATTGTACATCTTGAATCATTATAACCACTTGAATTAATAAATATTTTAAAAAAATAGTTTTTCAATTAATTTTGCACAAACTAATTGCTTCACCATAACTGTGCACACCCAGATATTCTTTAATGAAGGCCCATGCACTTTCTTAAATATTCAATATGTTTTATTTGTTCAGAGGGCTTCAGCAGTTCCATTCAATAAGGATCTTTAAAAATGAAACTTGCCTCATGATTGTCCGTACTGTTTTGGCATTATCTACTCACTGAGTCTTTTCGCCGCCTCTTGCGCCTCAGACGCCGTGTCGGCCACGTAGAAGCGTTGGACCGCCACGCCGCTGTCCTGCATCAGCTTCTTGCTCTGGTACTCCTGCAGGTTCAGCCATCTCCTGGGGGTCAGCCAGCTGCACTGGAAGGACGAACAAGAAAGCGGGAGAATAAGTTTGCTTCGTATGGAAACGGCTAACGCGGTACACAAATATTTTCCGGAACTTAAACCACGACTGGCGATACGATTCCCAACTGTTGGGTTGTTTCTCGTGATGGACCACCAAACCACGTTCTGCACCTGAATTACAGCTAAGGAGCCGTTTGCTGCACCAGCAGACATTGCCTCTGTCAGCTCCAGCTGTTGCTGCTATTAAAAAGAAATTGGCTTTTTAATAGGAAGGAGAAACACGGGCTGCTTTAGAGATAAAATCCCCCTGCACCACCTCACAGTGCTGAGCGCACAGGTGGAAGTTCAAGTTGGCAAGCAGCCACATGTGCATGCATGCAAATGCTACCAGGGAGGGGGAAAAAAAACAAACTTTAGGGAATCATTAGGAAGGGAGAAGTTTGTTAAATTAAAACCAAAAAAGGATTTTGATGTAAATTAGGCTTTTGTGTGTAAATGATGCTTCGGGTGTTTGTGTTTTCTTACCAATCAAACATGAAATTAATGTCAGGTCTCGAATATATCCAATATAATTGCCTGAGTCTGATCAGTGTTGTGTCAGATTTGCTTATTTGGAACTTTATTATCCTTTAAATAATAAATCTGAAAACACAATAAAAACATTTAGCATAAAACAGAAGATTCTGATGTGTTGCTCCACATGGTTTTACAGTCAATACAAGTATATACTTTCTGAAATAAATAAGAGAAAATAAAGACTGATGCAGCCTTGGACCAAAGTCAACTGTTACCAATAAATATGTGATTAATTTATTCTTTTCTGAATCATGCATTAAACAAACCCACAACACGACACACACAGACAGGAAACCATATATTTTGCCCCAGTTGTGTGTTTCTAAAGCCCCATTGGCAACATTAGAAGTAAGGACCAAAAAGGCATTGATGGCCAAAGAGTGTGTGAAAGAGAAAAAGTGTAAAATGTACGCTCCTAAATAGCACCAGGTCTCACACTTTCAGAGTGATGCGCATTGGAACAATAATGTACCGTGTGACCAGCTCCTGACCCCACAGTTCCACAGTTCACTTTGAAAGTGTGAAACAAAAATCTATAAAAGGCAACTCTATGTTGTTCTTTTTTTTACCAACACTATAACACATCCGGGACATGCAGAAAGCGCCTCCAAATGAAGCATTGTTGCGTATCGCCGAAAGACAAACACGCCGACAGTAAAGCACACTGGTGGTAGTATCATGCTTTGGGATTTCTTTACGTTGACTTAACTTGGGCTTCTTGTTCAAGTGAAAGGAATGACAAAAGTTTCCAAATGTAATTAAAGAAAGAAACTGTCTTCACAGTGCTAAAATGACACCATCCATACATCCAAATTATAATAAATGCATCGACTTCAACACATCTTTAGCAAAATGAGTATGAATTCAGTATGAATCTTCAATCATACTAAAGATTGCTTAGGCATCCTGTGCCCAACTGGAAGCACAAAACTGAAAATTTCAAAGTCCAAACATTCAGCACAGAGAGGAGATTTGTAGCCTAGAGTGGCTGGAGAGAGGAACTTGAGACAGGAGAGGTGGATCGCTCCCGTTCACTGCTGGGTCTGTGTCTCACTAGCAGCACAAAATTCTAAGTAAAGTCCAGAGTAGAGAACTCTAGATTTGTCAGAGAAAAATGTGTGGCTTATGCTAGTTTGCTTGTTAATTACGCCTAATTTGTATCTTTCTTTGTTTATGATAGTTCAAGAGTCCACTTTAGATTTTCTATGACGATGGATGGAAACATTAGACTCAAAACATAAAAGGCCAATGCATACTCTGAAAAAAACAATAAAATTTGTTCTAACGCCTCAGGCTGCAGGGACAACATGGCCATGTCGTTCTTGCAGTCTTGGTTTGGGAGATCATGCTTGTTCTTGGCTCATTTCTGTTCAGAGCCTTTTTTCTTGTCTGATGTCTGATCAAAAACCTTGTACTTCTGAAAAATGAAGAGGGTCTGCTGCAGTTAAAGAGATGTATAAAGATTTTCTAGGAGTCTTATATGGTCCTGCTAGAAAGAGCTTTACTCTAGCAGCTTTGGGTAAAAGAACAAAGTTCTCCATTTTTGCAGAGTATGCATTGGTCTCGAGCCAGTGCACATTTACCTGATAAACATAATAGATTTTTTTTAGTTTTTCACTGGTACGTATGTTTCAGAAGGACATAGCAGACATTTTAAGACAGTCTTTTGTATCTACTGTAACAGTTTTGGTCCACTCTGCACAGACTTAATGCAGAGAGCAGGATATGCTATGTGAACACAGAACGCAACATGAAATTTCATATCTGTTATTTAAGCAAACATTTAGCATCGTGCACCTGCTCTGAATGGATGTGGGCTTCTAGAGCAGCCACACTCCGTTCAACAGGCTGTGTCTTACTGGCATCAAAATGTATATTCATGAAACTTGGAATATATTAGCCAACATTTATTGTATTTTGAAAGATCCTTTTTGAAATTAGTATAACATACAAAGAGAGATTATGATGCAACATAACACACAATAAATGATCAAATAGTTAGCTATTTGTGCTGTCGACCCGCCATACGGGGGAGGAACATGACAGCATCTTGCAATGAAACTTGCAGAATAAAAATTTGTCAAAATTCTGACAAAATGAGGAATAAAATTTAGAAAACTCTGAAGACCTCTGCAGAACTGACTAATATGGATCAAGGGGCTACAAAGAGCATGTGATTACCAGGTTTTCAGCAGCCTGGTAAAAACGCTTCACTTCATACAGAAGGTCTGGACTCTTGAATATTGAGAAATGACTGTATGCTGGAGGCATGGACTCTGTTGAAGTTTTAAATGGGTTGCAAAGCAGCCAATCCTGGAAGGCCATTTATTTTCCTTGACACTGATTGGTCACACTGCGGTAGTCTTAAGACAATTTCCAGCTAGCGCATATAAAGGTATATGCAGAGTTTGAACGATTAAAAAGGACATCTTTTTTAGAGAGGATACCAGGTATTCGTGGCTTTCAGCCATTTGCTGGCGCCTGAATACTGGAAGTCTGCTGTAGACTGGTTAAATGTCATCTCCACTGTATGGTGTGTGTGAGGGTCTGGGTGACAAAGGAGACAGTGACATATGAACAGTGCATAAACCATCTGGAAGTCAACTTATAATCCTTAATTTTTACTGGATACCCAAAAACGTTAATGCAATACAAGTGGTGCTGGTAACACAAGCAAACAAAGCTTTGCGATTCACTGAATTACATCCATCTCTGAATTTAGCATCACAGCACTTACAAATTCACCTAGACAAGAAAATGTAACGCCATTAAAGTGCAGGCCACTGATAAATCTGCCAAACTGCAGTCCTTGTTTTTTTCATATCACACACCACTCAGGGCAGGAATGCCTCCACAAAGATAAGCTTCAACCAGTTATTGCTGGCATAGCTTTACAGTTTTTCAAGAAAACATACTCCATATTGGTGATAATACGCACTGAGATGTGCAAAACACAAATGGATCAAGGCGCGAAAATGTCAGGAGAAAAGGCCCACCAGGTCCTCCAGGTCAGACTTTAATTCTTTATTGACCCAAACAACAGATCAACCACATCCATTTGCTGGCTGGAAGCATGACGGTAATATGAAGGAGGTCTCAGGCCACAGCAGAAGAGAAGAAGAAAAAAAAAATCCATTCTCATACGCCACAAAATTCATTACATAGACACATATCTCTGAAAAATGAACATCTTTTTTTTGTGTGGTGCCTTCTATGACTTTCCTCTAACAATCCAGCACTGAACCCCCTTTAACCAATCTGGGGTCGTCTTAATAGCCATTTAGGACAACCTCAGTGGACAAATAATCAAGTCAGATTATGTATTTATTCTGAGTCATCATTTCTGAATGTGCAACCCAGAGGCCAGTCATGTCAGTGCTAAACTGGATTAGCATGGTTTCTGCACTCCAACACTCCTGAGAGGCTGTCTAGAGACTTCATTAGAGCCAAAACGGCTTATTCTTTATAAGAACAGTGCATGCTGATATGCACTGGTCTCATCTTCTGCATAAAAAAATACGTGAGGGGGTTCTGCAGGTCAAGTCTTCATGCTCATCTGTTAAAATATACTATCCACATGCTTCACTTATTAATCTCTGTATTAGAAGTTTATGTAGACGTTTGCTTCTGAAGAACCCAATGAACATTCATAGAGAATAATGATGACAGGGCTTTTCTGGAGCAGCATGAATGGGTTTAAAGGCTCACCAGGAGGTTAACTGTAAAACTGTAGGGAAACACAGAAATATGCAATTATAAATAAAAAGCAAAAAAGACAAAAAAAAAAAAAAAAAGGACAAATCTGTGAATGAATTTGGAGGAAATGGCCCTGCATACATTTTTACCGCCTGTCATTTATTTCAACTACTTCACTTAAGGGGAACATGTTCCCACAGTCGGAACAAGCCGAATTGCAGAGCAGGATTTCCCCGTTTTGCAGACTACAGTCATTTTTCTGCTGTCAGGTTCCCACAGGGACCTTTGCTCCTACAACATCCACTCGCAACTTCCCCACGTCTGTAACTCACCATCTATTACGTTTTTTTGGTTTAGGCTGAAGATACAGGCAGAAATGCAGCAAGTATAACTTTGACATTGACTAGGGAGTAAGAAATGATTAAAAATGTCTTTCTATTCTGTTTAGCATACAATACATACTTTTTAAATGATTCTCATCGTCATGTGTTTACAAGTACAAAAAAAATAAAAAAAATAGATTCAGTTCAGCATGTAGAATAAAAATACAGATGCATTAAAGCTCGAGCCCGTTTTCTTTGAGGACGGACCTGCCAATTGTGATTTTGACCAAATGCAAGTTTGTTTTCCCCTAAGGAAGCCAAAGTACCATGTAAAGCTGTAACTGACAGTCAGTGGGAAGAGACACTATTTCTTTTTTTAGCAGCGACATAAAAGGCTGAATTACTTGGGCAGCTTTAATTTGCAAAAGTGGGCTGTAGTAGTGATTGTGGGTCACCGGCAAAAATGCTCTGTTTTATTTCTTTTTTTAGAGTGGGGCTCTGTGCATGGAAGTATGCAGGCGAAATTGATTTGTGAATCTCTATTCTCTGGCTGGAGAGCGAGGGAGCAAAAGAAATTTGGACAAGTAAAGTGAGTCGATACCATTAAGGCTCTCGCTGAAGGCAGTTTTTCTGCCAGTGAGTCGCCTCACCAACAAAGATTAAGGAGGAATCTGGTGCAGCAGCTCACAGTTCGGTTAATGCAGTCATGTGGTGCATTAACCGAACTGTTTTACTGCTTTCGTTGTGCAGGACTTTTAACTTTATGGCAAGAAATTAATTTGTTTTTTTCATTTTTAAATAAATAATGTTGTGGGTAAATGGGACTTAATCACAAGTGTTCTGGACTATTGTGAACGGCCTCATACTCAGTGCCGTGAGTCACAGGAAGATCCGACATTCAAGCTGATAGTAAAATTATAAAAAGGTCAAAACACTGCACTACTCATTTAAAGCCTAAAAAACAATTATCTATCTGCTATACAATAGCGCAGAGGTTTTCACCTATTGTGCTATTAAGCCGAATTAGGACAACAGGCTGAGTCAACGTGCATCTGCTGCATACGTTGCTAAGGCTCTCTCCTCAATGCAAAACCAAGAGCTAGAAAAGGTCAGACAGACAAAAATATCATCTCTGAACACGTGAATGTATTTGTGTTTTCTGGGAAATATTACTTTGGTAGTATGTGTTAAAGAAATTAAATGAATCATTTTAAATTAATCATGTATCTGTTGAATACAGATGAATTCCCTGCGTTGTTTTGAAGCTATTTCAAAACAATGCAGTCAAAAGTTCCTCCAAATGGACATTTCCAACATGTCAAGCACATTTCTGAGCTCCTGCAAATAAATTTAGTGTTATTAATTTCAAGTTATTTCAGTCTGGCCAAAGTTTATATGCAGAAGGATGAACAAATGCTTCAGTTTAAGGATGGATGGACTGACAGATAAGAAACGACTGATTCATGGACAGACAGACTTTAAGTGTTTATTATATTGATAATAATAAACAGGAATAGTAAAGGGATAATGGACCAGGAATAAAACGATAAGTCATTTTAATTTTTTTATCCATTTGCTTATATGGAACCTCGTAAGATTAAATTCTTAGATTATTGCTGTGGGGAGGGGCATGGCGTAGTCGTGAAACAGGCGGTTCAAGTACAAAGGATCTCCGTCCTTGATGCAGTCACCTGGGGATCCATCTGATTCAGAAAAGGCCTTTTGAGATTTGAGAGGACAAACTATTTTTACATCCAAAGTCTTCTAGCAAGAAAAACTAAAATGTGTCTTAAACTCTACTGTGCGCGGATGATTTTTAAGCTCTTTTATCGTTATTTCTCAGGCGCGGTTTTTAGAGTAAAGTTGTTTATAATACATTAAGCAAAACTTGTAGCATGTTACTTTCCTACACCAGCTCAACATCAAACTAGAACCCTAATGCTCGAGCTCCTCCAACACCCCAAAAAACGTGTGAGCAAAGCAAAAAAGAAAAAGGAAAAAAGTGAGGCAGACATCCTAAAATAACTGCTTATTGAAGAGGTCAGGTGGGCTTGAGGTGACCCCTCAGGCACTGAGAGTTCCCTAGGGCAAGACACAAGAGAATGGAAAATAAACCCAGGGCACTGGATGTACCAAATCCAAAGACAGATCTTTTTAAAGAAGGGATCCTGCAAACTGTGATACAGGAGGAGTGTCTGTAAATGGAGGCAGAAATGAGCCTGAACTGAAGCAGGCATTCCCATACGAAACCATAATAATGCATTATGGATTCATAGGGGAACACAAATTAAAATTTAAAAAAGAAAACAATTAAAAAAAAACAATACTGTAAGCTATCTTGAGTTTTTATTTTTATTATTTTTTTTTTTTAGTTTAAAACAGACAACTTGCAACTCGCATCATATTATTTCAGCAGTCCTGTCATGTTAGGTTTAAGACATTCGGACATAATGCAAGCAGTGCAAGAAATTTGAGAAGCTAGAAACAAGTTAAAACAGACCAAGCAGCTATTCTGAAGATTGTAAACATCCTGCTAAAAGTTCGTTAGCACTGAGTAACAGACATAAAACTACTCAAGACGTTTCCTTCTGCACGCAACGAAAAACAAAACAGATTGAGCTCAATAAGCAGCCAAATGGTCATTTACACTGAATTGAGTCATTTGAAATGAAATGAAAGTTTTGGGATGTTTTGCAAAGAAACTAATTTTCTGTTCTGTCCTTTTTTTTTTTTTTTTTAAATGTGTGCTAATGTAAATAAACAGTATGGGACCTACTAGACGTAAACTCTGTCCTTTACAACAACAAATCTACGAGGAATAGACTGAGAACAATAATCATCATCCATCGTTTATGGAAAGACTCCAACAAGCAACTCTCAACAAATTTACTTGACCTGGTCGACCTGTCGTCTTTTACAGTTTTGATGTCGCTCTGAAAATCTTAACTGGTCAGAATATAAAATTGACTGCAGTCACAGCACCATTCATTTCTCTTTAAACAATCTCTTCCACTGCTGTATGTTTTTTTTTTTTTAAATGAAGAACATTTAAAACACCCTTTTTAACAATCACTGCATCCTGTTTAAAAACAATATCGTTCAAAACCAACCATCTCTGAGGTTGTGACAAAATTTAATTATCTTACAAGAATTAAGACGACCCCAAGAGTGGAATGATCTAGAGAAAACCCACACAAAAAATAACACTCTTTTATCAGACTGGTCGCAATTTTAGCTTGAGCTTTTCGCCAATCTGTTTAATGCTGATAGATGGGAAAGTCATGATACTGCTGAGGCCTAAAATGGAGAGGAATTATCTGAGTGCTACATGTCTCCCCTGGCAGAAAACAGTAAGTGGTGGATGACAGAGTGGCAGCGAAGCAGGCAGCTGGCCTGCTCCCCCCCTGAGACATTGTCTCTACAGTAATTATCATCATCGGCACTCCAGAGACGGCGCTACACAGCCCCACTACCTACACACTGCTCTACTTACCCTCATAAGCACAAAAAAGAGAGTTATAAAGAAGAAGAAGAAAAGATAGGCATGATGCACTGTACATAATAACACGATGTTGTGAGCTGAGGGCCTGAGACGGGATAAAGAATTCACAGCAAACTCTTTTACACACAAAAGCACTTAAAGATCGCTCTGATGAATGCATCCGAGTGAGCAGAAGTGGGACACGCCGGCAAGGGAGACGTGGAGTGGTGACAAAGACAAATAACAGGCTCTATCAAGTTATTGAGGTAAGAGGAAAACCGCATTAATGATTTACTGCATGTGAAAACAAATCAGAAAAGGTTTTGGGTTTTAAACCACAGTGATCTGGTTTACGATTTTTGGACATTTTGTATTAGTTGCGTTAACAGTTGATTAATCAATGGTGGTTCTCACAATGTGTGTGTGGAAGCTTATGTTTATTTTTGCTTTAAGAAGGGCGATAAATTTCCAAACATTTCGATAAAAAAAAAAAACCTATGAGGTTATGGCCAAGAGGTTATTGGTCGTCTGGAGTCAAATACAAAAGTACAACAAAATTCGAGGTCAAAACAATTAAATGGTTGTTTAATTGATTTAGATTTAAAGCAATCTTTCATTTTTTCCAGCACGTTTCTTCTTACTGGAGGTAATATTTGCATTTTAAAGTTTGGCTTCTTGAATCCTACAGGGAACCTATGAAGGAAGCAAAAGATTAGGGTGATGGCAAGTAGGCCTTCCAACTTCAAAGACGTAAAGTTCATTACTAAAGATTATTAGAATATAATCAAGATCTGATTGGTGTAATATTAAGAAATATTTTCCATCGTTTACTGAGACAGGTCTAAATACTTTTACATGTTTAATTGTAAATAAACTTCAGCTAAATCATTTTTTCCACAGTAATGCTATGGAAAAAAATCCATTGTTTTATCTTTTGAGAATCTTAATTCCTTCCAAAGTCAAACGTCTTGGTTGAATGAAAATTATTCTAAATCTAAATCTGCCAGCGGTATGAATATTTATGGGCTTGACTGTAAACATATATCTATATATTTTCAAGCCATAAAAAAGACTATAAAACCTATAGAGGAACAACTTTAAGCGGCATCATGTTGACAGTTACGATTTTCCAGAAGCCAAGTCTTAAGACGTTCGCCTGAAGGAGGAGGAAAACAGGAGTTCACGAAAGGTTCTTGGAATTATATTCCTGCTCGGGGACAAAAATAGCTCGATAAAAAGCACCCGTCACAAATGATATAATACGGTCATATCTGGTGCCTGCTCTGGTTACATTATCTGAGTTCTTCTTAATGAATTCTTGAAGCAGAGGTGAAGCTTGACTGGGAAATATTCTGTGGACCAGAACAGAATCTGTGCAGTGTTTTCCCGATTCAACTGTTTGGTTTTTTTAAGCATCTGACAGTGACGATGCAATTACCTTTAACATATTTTTAGAGCTAGTGAGCGATTCGCAACTCTGCTCTGGTTCTGTGTCCTGGATGAAAAGTACGATTCAATCCAGTTCAGCGCATTTAAAAAGAGGCTTAAGTAAGAAAGGTACGTCAGCGAAATCTGGTGGGTGACAGTTACAAAAATATTCCTGAGATGGATGACAACAACATCTGCACCCAACTTTTCCTCTGTGTTTTCCAGGAAGAAGCAGGCAGCCTTTGTAGTCGTATTGTCAAAAGGCAAATTGAATTTGGATTAAGCTGTGTGGGCCTTTGTCTGGACCGAGTAGTCTGGATGTTTTTATAGAAACGTTACTTTTTTTTGTTGAGACTGTTTTTTTTAACGCTCTCTGAGCTTCACTGCATGTCTGTAGACATCCTTATCTCCAGCAGATCTTTGTTGTTGTTTTTCCAGACAGTAATAAGTTTAGAGCTAAATTGGCAATTTGATGCTACTCAACCCTACAGCAAACTTCAAATTAGTAAGAGGACAGGGAAGATAAATTAACATTAATTTTCACAAGCAAGCTTGCAGAATACGTCTTGATTGAAATAACCTATACATCATAGACAAAATATATATATAAAAATATATTAACATTAGTTTTTTTTGTTGCTTCTTCCTTAAATTCTGTGAAGTAGCATATAATGCCAGAAGCAAACATCCTACTTACTTTGAAATCAGCGATGTATCCTTCCATTTTCGTTTTTTAAAAAAAATACAGTTTCCAATTTTCTGAAAACAGCTAACCCACATTATTTTTAATTGCAGTCTATCACGTTTAAGCCTGTTGGCGTCCGGGGCTATTCAAGGCAAACAGCCGAGGGAATGAAAGATAAATGGGGTTGAATGATGTTGCGGGGAAAAGGAGTGTGGAAAACTGTTTTCATTTTCTTGGAAATGTATTTGATTGACGGCTCAAATAATAATTTAAAAACGGCAGCCACAATCAGCAGCCAAAAATAATTAAACTTGTTTTGAATTAAATTGTTAAAACCGGCACAGGAAGTCTGCAAAAGGAGTTAAGAGTGATATTAAGCTTGAAACTCATCTCACAGCCCCTGAGAGAGATGCAGTAGCAGATGCATCCAATGACCATGTCCTCTTTGCAGATGCACTGACGTTTTAGAGGCACTGAAGGGCAAAGTCATGGTATGTGATGTTGCTCTCCAAACACTTCTCTGGCTGCACCATATGGTATTCAGCACAGCATCGTGCAACATCAGGACTTCTTCTCCTCCTAAGAGGTTTGAAACTGCGCGTTGTCGTGTTTTGGTAGAGAGCGGGAAGCGTAGTGCAATGTCAAACTGCACTACGCCGAGAGAAGTGTCATCACGGCAAAGGCGATGCCTGATCTTGGCACTTCGCAAAGTCACAAAGCCGCTACTTTGTCGTTTGCCCTTCTCTTAAACTTACGGAGTCAATATCCTCGGGCTAATTTAAAGCGGTTGTCTTTATCACTCGGAGAGAGGGGAACAATGTCGGAAAAAAGTGGCCGTCTGACACGGAAGGTCTGCCTCCTTCGGAAATTTATTAGAGCCGTAATTTACATGAGAAGGTCAAAAAGCAGGCAATCACCCCTGATCCGGTCCATAAACAGCAGCCCGTCGATGCTACGCCGCTTGTCAGTCAATCACTCAAAAACTCAAGGACTTGTAAGCAGTGGTCGAAAAGAGTAATTAGTTTCATAAAAGGGACGTAAAGCAGGATTGCACAACAATAACTAAAGAGGAAGAAGCACTAAGCTCAATTTTGTTTCTCAAATATCTAATGAAGGATCACAGCATTACAAAATCATTGAGCAGGTGTCAAATGTTTGCAGCATTTTTCGAGGTGGCAGCTTTTCAATGCGATGAAAGGGCAATATCTCTTTAGTAATTAGTGTGTAACCGGGCTTCTTAGATTTTATTTGTCGACTAAACACCTTCAGCGACTGTAGACATTTGTCTCCATCGCGTCCCATGAGTTGAGTTCACCCCGAGTGGCGGAAATCTGACGCGTTTCGCTGTCGTTTGTCACTTCCTATATGTTGAGACCATTAAGGGAAAAAGAAGGGCAAAAGTAACTCAACACACCAGAGTGAAGTTTTCTGTCATCCAGGCAGAGAGAGCGAGAGAGAGAGAGAGAGAGGAAGGGCAAAAACAAACAAGCAACTAAAAATCAACCTCATTTTTATTTATCACGATTAATTGATTTATAACCCTCTTTTGCCATCCATCATAGAAATATTTGGGGTCAAACTGGCTATTTTCATGTTGTATAGAGCACTGATCCACTGTTAATATGTTAAATACTAAAGGACTCTATAACCAGAGACAAGAACAGGTCGAGGTGCATGATGCTGGGACTGAGCCTCAGCTCATTTCTGTTATGATCTCCTAAAGTTTTGCTCCTAATTCTGTTGTATTGCTTACTCAAATGTTAAATAAATCATTATTGTTGTGCTTGGCACTGACAATGCCCTCAGAGGTTACAACCACACCTTTTGTCCAAAAGAAAATATAAGAACAGCAGAGCTGGCAGCTGAAACAATTACACAATTTGCATCTCTTTGTCTGTTTTACAACAAGTACAAATCTGCTGCCAGCGCTGGTTAATAATGGGCCTGTCGGAACAAAAGCCCTTACTTTCACCTATATTAACCTTTGCAGTTTGTTCTAAATTGCTAATCTAACTCACTGGTCAGGCCCTAAAACAAGGGGGGGGAAGAGAAAAAAAAAAAAAAAAAGTCCCATTTCATGAAGCAGAATTCAGAGATGTCTGCCGAGGTTAAAATCCTAATTACTCGTCATGGCCAAACTGTAACCCTTTGAAACGACACTACCCAATTAGTGACGACGAATGGCTGCAGAGTTAATTAACCAGAATGCTTCTTATGAGAGCAATATCAAATGTCTGAGAAATTAACAGATTGCCAGTCCAACAATTCGATGTAATTGATTTGTTCCCCTTTTTCGGGTGATGAACTCGTCTCTTTTCCCTAGCCATTGAGCTAACCATCCAGGAAGGATTGAAATGGGGACTCTTTAGTGTCCACTTCTGTGAGCGCAGGCTGAATCACAGGCTGCAGTCCTCGCAGCGGCTATCAGAATCATTGCTGTACTGATTGCGGTGGAATGTTCCTCAGTTAATGAGGTGGCACTCTGCCACTTTGCAGCATCTCGTAAATACAGGCCATTTTGCAATTAGCCGAGCACGCAGTTGTAAGTGAGCTGTCATAGAGGTGACCGTGACATATGATAAAAGCAAATAAACAAGGCAAAGAGGCACAGATTTTCTGCATAAACATCCCTGTGAAATATTTAAAGCCAGGCATGTAGCAAAAGAAAACAACAACACACAATTGATTCATCCCCCTTCGCTCATTAAGTTTATCAGTCTTACAGAAAAAAGAAAAAGAAAACACTGCGGAAAACAACAGAATTGAATCTGTTGAATTAATGGCAATGGCCAATCTGATTAGCCAGTGCTGCTATTAAAGCTACTCGTTCAGAACCAGGGCATTTATTCTTAAACCACAGAACGCATGTGTAAGAAAAAAAACGTCGCAGTGACGGTTTAGTGGTTTGCTCAAGGACACGCTGACAAAAGGTTGCAAAGTTTTCTCTCTCTGCCTTTTAAGTTAAAGGTCATGCCCGGAGCATCGTAGTGCACGGAGAGATTTGACATCTGCCGGGTAAAGAGCTGGAGATAGAACAAGAGCAGAGATAGAGGCGAGAGCAGCAGAGCATGGCTCCGGGATTTAGATCAGCCAGATTTGCATCATTGGCAGGTCTTTGGGCAAGGCAGGCATAATCTCTTGCAGACAGGCTTAAGAAAGGAAAACCTGACTGTTGAGTCTCTACAGATATGGATTTTAGCAATTAGCATAGCTAATAAGAGAAAGGGTGTAAACAGTTGTATTGAAGAGTGTCAAGTGAATAAGGGAGATAAGAGTTGGTAAGGACAAGGTTTTACAGGAATCGGAACTGTGTCAAAGTTCAGCCTCCTATACACAACTGAGTGTTTTACACTGCAGTGTGGCTGAATTAAAACTATTTAGCAAAGATGCTTGAGCAAAAATTGCTTCTGAGGAATGGAAAGACTTACTGCCTGTAATTGCCACCAATGACGGCACAACCAGTCGCTCGGTTTCAGTGTCAGTTTCTATGGTGCACCATTCTAGGTTGATTTTTTTTCCTTAAAAATGAACACATATTTAAACTGATTTTAATATTTACTTGTTGTCTTTGACGCCAATGTTTTTTGATGACCAGAAATGATGAAGGTCGGAGGGCAACTACTTTTTCACAGCACTGAATTGTCATGAGCACAACCAGTAAAACTGTATTATATGTTGTGATGAAAATCTCAATGATGTAAAATCGCTGATGTCCTGCAGCCCTTAACACATAAACCTGGCTCTCTTTAGCAATTTCCATATCTAGAATGTAGAAAAGTGATCTAAATGAAGTCAGTCTGAAATGATGGTCCACATGGGCAAAACACATGAGAAACAAAGGACAAACATGCACATACACTACTGAAGGTCATTAAGAAAGACTGACTGACAAAGCATGTAATTTGGGAATAAGGGAGGAAACTGAAGTACTCAGCCTGGTAAAAGCCAGGCTCTTCTTCTACGCTTTACTTCATTGATAGGGTCTGAACCTTCGTCTCTTGAGAAACAATTGCTTGCTGGAGGTGTGGACATTTTACCCAATCGCTAACTTTTGCCAGGGAAGTATGCAATGCGCCAGTTCGACGCTATGATGCTCACCAGAAATTGTGTGTGCTGCAAACGGTCATCCTCAACTGCGAATAGACAAGTGCCCAGCCAAACAAAACAGCTGTTAATGCAAATTCAATATCTGGAAGCATTGCTAAAACTACAACTATAGCAGACTGCAATATTGTACAGCAGCACGGAAACTTGGAAATATCAAGGTCAATGGGAGAAATCCCAGACAGAGTACTGAATGGAGATGAGAATCGACCAGAGTTGTGTAGGAAGGAAAGGACCGGTCAAGACCCTGGAAAGCATGAAGATAACATGCAACATAGATTCTCACTCTGCCCCTGTATGGTTTGAAACCAACTAAAATTCAAGTATTTCTAATAGAGATTTGGATGCACATCTACTTCTGTCCAGCACCTTTCCTCACACGCTGGAATTAGATTGAACAGCAGATGGCCTAACATCAGGCCACTAAAACAGTAAGTGGTTAAACACCTAGTGCAAGTAGAATTGAATGACTTCTCAATGTAAATCAGGTTTTTCTCTTTGCTCCTAAACCAGAATGAGAGCAAGTAGTTCTGCAGGTAGTACAGCCATATTCACTAACTGCATTCCTCATTTCGGAGGCTGGTTACAGTTCCTAATGACTGCAGCCAGTCTAAATAATTGAGAGAGCCAAAGCACCACATCAGCTACAGAAACGGCTATTAACCTTGGAGAGTGATATTCAAATCCAGTAAGAGCTAACTACGGCCTCCAGTGTCCCTGGCGGGGAGGAAATGTAAATGTGTTTGAGCTGAAACAGATGGGGAAACTGGCCGCCGTTTGAAGTTCCAGCTAAAGAAGTCGTCGCGAGCAGAGGGCTCTCCACCCCCTCGATGAAATATTCAGGGTTACATCTCCCGAGCTGCCTCTTTTCCCCGTGCACCCCCCTCATCCCCCCTCCAGTCAGACCGGGCTGGACTTCAACGCCGCTGGATTATTAGCAGACATGAACACCTTACATAAAGTAAAAACCACAAATATTTACATATTCCCAGCTGCGCGGGGAGCAGGGCAAAACAGCTTGAGGTTTATCTCACCCAGCACCGAAGAATTGGGGAGTATGATTTATGAGTGGGAGAAAGACAACAACATCTCACCACTCCTTTAAGGGTACTCTGCAGCCTAACTGTTTGGATACTGACGCGTTCCAGGCATTGCTGTTTACAAATCATCACAAATTGAATTTCTCAGTTGAGTTGACATACTGTCAGAGCTGATTTGATTCTATTGTGGTGATACCTGTCTGCCAATCATTTGCGGCTGCGACACTGTGCTGTGGACCAAAGAGAAATCCTCAGCATTACCGTTATCACCTTCCCCATGAGAGAGAGATGGAGATAAAAAGAGAGAAAGAGAGAGAGAGGGCAAGAGATGTGGAAAAAAGAGAACCGGGGGGAGGAGGGGTGGCGGAGACAAAAGGACTTCCTTTCTTTTCAGGAGACAAGCAGTTACAAAAAGGTGGCAGAAGTGAGATTAAAAGTTTTGCGAGAGTTACTTTTGAGCCGCATCTTGCTGCAAAAGGATGTGGTTTTAAATGTCAGATATTCAAACTTGTCCATAGCCTGGTGATAAGCATGGGCATACATACGTCTACCCATTTTCCATAACTGCTTTCTCTTTGTGTGAAGTTGGGGCCTTATCTCCAGAGTGAGAGGCAGGGTACAATTTGGAGGGTTCGCCAGTCCATCACAGGACAACACAGAGACATCTGGACACACTCGCGCCTAAAGGTAATGCAGAATCTGAGGACAACCTAATATTTAGTTGGAACTAGATGCATGTTTCTTCTCGTTGCTAGGTGAAAAATATTAATTATTTTAGCTCAATACCAGAATCATGCCACATTTTTATGAGGTTTTATTAGTTTCTTTAAAGTTAAAGGCTCACATAGATTGTCTTTGTCTTTAGCATTTGAATTTGATAGCAGGCTAAATTACCACAGACAAAGCAGTATTTTAATTTCACAGTCGAGAAAGCCATAGTTTCAGTAAGTAGGTACATGAAAATAAATGTTAGTATTGGTATCAGCTGTTGGTCAAATGAGTTTTAGCATATGAGCATGTGAGATGTCAGCCAAAAATTCAATGTCGTGCATCCCTAGTTTGCTGTAATTCTGGACGAGCGCTAGTGACAGATCTGATGTAACAACATGTTTCATCGAGTCGAGACAGAAATCGTTACCCCTTCCATTTCGCTTTTATTCAGAAGAATGTCTTCTGAGAGAGAAGCCTTGAGCTGCCGCTTCTTCTACACAGCATCAGTCAATGGATAACTCTGCCACCCGACAAAAATAGTTTAGCAACACGCGAGTAGCAACTGGAGTGGCTCAATTTCCAC